>WPIO01000115.1:132500-290000 GCA_009760855.2 Cristatella mucedo
TATATATGTGTGTGTGTGTGTGTGTGTGTGTGTGTGTGTGTGTGTGTGTGTGTGTGTGTGTGTGTGTGTGTGTGTGTGTATGTGTATGTGGGTGGGTGTGTGTGTGTGTTTGCGTGTGTACATATACTAGAAGTGCATTTCTATAGGATGCGTATGCATATATAAGTATACATGTATAGGTAAGTGTATATGTATATCTATGTTAATATATATATATATATATATATATATATATTAACATAGGTATACATATATGCCATATATATTGTATATATTATATATTATATATTACATATATGCCATATATATTGTTCATATATATATATATATATATATATATATATATATATATGAACAACAACCGACAACCCCGACAACCTCGCGGCAGTGGCGCTGCGAGGAGGCCGATCCCGCTCGTAGCGCTTGAGCAGGACTTCCGCTGCGGCGCCAGCCGCGCATCGGAGGACGCGGACGCGAGCCGACGCGGCGAGCGCCGAGGAAATTAAGGGAGGCTCTGATCGTAATAACGGTAATGAATTTGCTTAACCGCTTAGGGGTGCTAAATCTCTTTCCAGGGTCTGTAAGTGATCGGGGTCCTGCTGTGCGAGCGCCTTGCCGCCTGCTGCTGAGCGACCTATGGACGCACGAGCTACCAACGATTAGTAGGGGCGCCTCTCGCCAAGCGCGCCTGCTCGATTCAGAAAATCCGTAAGCGCTGGATTGAGAGCCAGCGAGCGAGCGAGAACGCACCTGCACGCGCACTTCCGGCAGGCTGATCTTGTTCGCCAGCTCCTCGCGGCTGTAAATGTCCGGGTAGTGTGACTTGTCGAACGCGCGCTCCAGCTCGTGCAGCTGGTACGTGGTGAAGGTCGTCCGATTGCGACGCTGCTTCTTTGACGACCCGCCGCTTCCGCTGCCGCTGCCGCTGCCGCTGCCGCCGCCGCCTCGGCCTTTGCCTTTCGTTTTCGACGTCCTGTCGCGATTCCGAGGAGCCCCGGGAGCGGCGTCTGCTGCTGACGTAAGAGTGCCGCCCTCTGTATGCTCAGCGAAATTCACAAAGTGAACAAGTGTCGGTGAAGGCTGCAGAGTTTCCCATAGGCGTAGCTTATGCGGCATTCGCGCCATCGTGAGTATCAGACTTAGTCTCACCCAACACAACAAATGTGAGTACAGCGTGGCTACGACAGAAGAGTACAACTCTGCGATGGAGCAAGTGACAAAGAAGCTGCAGCTTTGAACGGCTGAAAAGAGAGCGCCGATGTCGGAAGCGGAAGCTGAGACGCCATCACCATGCATGATTCGCAGAATTGAGCTCGACAGTAGCTTAATAGTCGCTTAAGAGCCAATGCAATTATAATAATAATAATAATAACACACTTGATAAAGCGCCCTCAGACAACTCAATCTCTTTCTAGGCGCTTTACAGTTGCTGCAAAGAAAGCATGACTGAATGGTAAGTAGTAGTAAACAACAGGAATAGCATAGGTAGCATGACATGCACAGTGTCAGCATGCAAGTGTGGTTAGTGGCTGCATGTACACTGCCAGCACGCATAAAAACATGACGGCCGAATCATAGGAACCTACTAAATGCTGTGCTAAATAGGTGCGTTTTTAGTTTCATTTTTAATGTGGTCAGATCAGAGAATGTCGTGACACAAGTAGGGAGTGAGTTCCAGGATTCGGGAGCATACGAACTAAAGGCACTTTCTCCATAGGATTGGAGGTTTGTACGAGGTATAGGTAAACAGTTAGATTCCGAAAAGTGAGTGGTACGATGCTTACCCTGGTGGGGCAGTAGATCTAATAAGTAGGCCGGAGCCAAAGAACGAAGGGACCTAAAAGTGCGTGATAAAACCTTGATGTCTATGTGTTGCTTGACTGGTAGCCATTGCAGGTCAGTGAGAAGTGGTGTGACGTGGCAACTTCGACGTACACGACTGATAAGCATAGCTGCAGAGTTTTGCACCAACTGTAAGCGCCTAAGTGCACATGCTGGTAGACCAGCAGCAGTGAGTTACAGAATTCAAGACGGGATGTCACAAATACATGGACTAACTTAGATGGGGTATCCCTGTCTAAACTATCCCAAATTTTAGCATTATTACTTAGCTGAAAGTAGAAAGACTATATTGTTGAGCTGGTGTGGTCCTCTAACGACAGAACACTCTGAAGCATGACACCTGGATTTCGTGCAGATTCAACAGGAAATATGCTGGCAGAGCCAATTTTCAGTGTTTGCCTTTCTAATTTCTGAAATAGACTTGGTTCTTTTGGGGCACTGTACAAAGGACCTATTATTATTAGATGACACGTCGGCCGGGGGGGGGGATTCTATGTTATACGTGATTACAAAACTATGGTCAGCCTTATTACAACTGAGCGTGCACGGGCGAGGGCATTTGCAATAATTCTCTACCTTTCTCTCTCCCTCTCTCTCTCTCTCTCTCTCTCTCTCTCTCTCTCTCTCTCTCTCTCTCATTCTCAATAAATGCAAGCAACGCCGAAAAGGTGAGGGTTTTGAGCAATTACATCTACGGATGCGGGCAAATATTGTCTAGGAGCTAAGCCCGAGCTTAAGCCCAAGTAAATCTAGAAGCAGGTGGCTTGTAGTAATTTACTTCTGCGATAGGCAAACGGACTAGGCAACGGTACTTGTGAGAGTCGCGTGCAGAAAAGAGTGATCGCTGGCCCATGCTCTCACATCTTGCAGTAGCCATAAAGTCCGCCACTTCGTTAGTGCAGGCCGCGCGGGCTCCTGGTGAGAAAGTGGACGCTTTTTCAAACTCGGCCATCTGAGCTCGCGTGACCGCTCGATTCTCATGAGCGCTTCGCGTGAACTTCCGCCGCACCTAATGCGAAACCTATCAGGCCGCAGAGTAACAAAGAACATCTACGAGAAAGCTCATAAATTGCACCGCTATGAACTGGCGCGATTCGTAGCTCAGCGCGCCTTAAGAGCCTCGACACAAAGAAAACGTGCGACTGCCAATTCATAGCGATGCTAATTAAGCTCTTGGCTTAGCTCGAAAAGAGTGAACGGTAAATAGATGAATTCGGCCATCTAATGTCGCGCGTCTCACGCGCGACATCTCGCACGGTGCAAGTCGCGCCGACTGCGCTGGCGCTGACAGCAAGGCAGCAGCAAAATTTTTAACTCGACGCAGCTGCTCGACGACGGCAAAAGACTTTTGTTCAGCAGACGCACTTCCGGGGCTGCTGCTGCCGCTGCTGGCACGCTGCTAGGCTGCTGGCAACCGACCGCCGCCACAGCTTCGAGCCGCCGCTGCATAGAGCTGCCGCCGCCGCCGCCGCCGCCGCCGCCGCCGCCGCCGCCGCCGCCGCCGCCGCCGCCGCCGCCGCCGCCGCCGCCGCCGCTGCTTAGAGCCGCCGCCGCCGCTTGCCAGGCGGGACGCCGATGCTTACCCGCCGTCTCCACTGCGGCCGCTGACGACGACGACGACGACTTGGCCGGCGGAGATTGACCTGCGTCCGCGCGCGACTGCTTTTTAATGCCCAGTATGATGTCAATCGTATGCGAACTGACGACGCAAGCGGCCGGCGACTTGCGATCGTCGTCGCTCGGTTGGCGGATCGTTGGCTCGACGAGCGAAAATGACGAAGCGATCATCGCCGGGCAGTCAATTTGCGCCGCCGCAAAGCCGCCTCTGTCGCCTCTGCGAACGCTGCCGGCCTATTGTCGCCCGCCTACTCTTCGCCGCCGCCCAGCCGGCGCGTCGGACGTGCTTGGCGAACGGATGGCTGGCGGTAGGGGGCGAGGCGGCGGCCACTCGTAAACGGCGCTGCAGCCGCCTGTCGCCCGAAGCGCCTGCGGCCACGTCTGCTTCGCCGACGCCGACGCAGCCGGCAAAGGGTCGGCGGCGGCGGCGCTGCGCCCGCGCCGCCGCCGCCGCGAGGAAGGCGGCGGGCGCAGCGCCGCGAGCCCACGATCTTCGGGGCATTACCAAGTGATCTTTACTGGCAACTAATTAGTGCCATCAGTCCGCAGTAAACTGCTGTTAATTAGCGAACATCAGAGCGACGAGAATCGTCAACATCCTGCGGAGCGAGTAATCGCGAACCGCAGAGGGTCCCACCGATGCGCGCAGCGCCGCGCCTCGCCTCTGTTCGAGCAGCAGTGCGACGCCGCCCGCACGCAGGCAGCTGCTGCGTCGGGGGTGCACTCGCCGGCGGCGAGCAGCGCTGGCGCGCGCATGCGCCCACGCGGAGTGCGTCCGGCGGGTCTTGCCCATCGGCCAGAGCTTCGTTTCACCTTCTGAAAAAAAAACAGGCTTCCGAGGAAGACACCCGCGTGAGCGAGCATTCCTAGCACAGTTAAGTAAGAAGCGATGGCGATAGGGATTATCCAGCGGTGCAGAAATGCACTCGGGATGTTATTCGCTGGGAAATTAAACAGGTCAGAACGAAGAATGTTGACCATATTTAACCATTCGTTCATTCGCTTCCTTCACAGTATATGTAAAGTGCTTAGAAAGAGATTGCGTTCTCTGATGGCGCCATGCAAATATGTTATTTTAATTACTTTTTTATTTAAATCGTCAGCCATCGGGTTTTGGGCCGCCTTACATCCGGATACAATGGCATCTCTCCTGAGAAATCGGCCCGGGGTTTTCACTGAGAAAAGCCAGCACAAAATAGCAATACAAACGATAATAATAATAATAATATGATAATAATGATACTAATAATGCTACGTCCTTGGCATGGCGCCTTAAGATAGCTAGATCTCCATTAAGGCGCTTAACAACTTGCTGCAAGAGAGAATGGAATAAATATAATTCATTTAGTTAAATATAATTCACTTATATAGCGTCCCAAGAGAACTTAATCTCTATTCAGGCGCATCACATGTGCCTCGGGGCTAGAGCGCACGGCCTCAGTCAGACCTTGGTCGGGGCGAGCACCTTAATCGCTAGACCAAACCAGCTCAGAATGCATAACTAAAGGTTAATGTCATACTCGATATCGCGCGTTCTGACGAGCGCACGAGCGAGCAACAGTTGGCCTCAGGCCAGCATGCAGAGGCGCACGCGAAGGGGCGCATTCGCTTGATGATTCGCTTGCAGTAGAACGCAACGGCACGTTACGATAGAGACAACCACCGGAAAAGCTCGCTGAGCCCGTCAGCTCCTTCACGTAAGCGAAGGCGACCATCTGCGAAGAGCTGCGGGCCTACAGTGGGGCAGAGGGCCAAGCGCGAGTTGTTTGGCAGATGGTTGCGTGAGCGGCTCTAACTCCGGTTTAGGCTGCTCTGCGCCGTCTGGAAACTAAACCCAGTCTCCGGTCAAACTCTTCTGGAAGGAGCGTTAGCTTTCCCTATCATACTACCTACAATCTTGTCTGATAGTCAACAGAGGTCGCACATTTGATGACTCGCTCAATTATTCTGCTATTCAAAACAGAGAGTGCATCTGACTTTCGCCACAAATCTTGAAACAACCGCAGTTGTCAGAAATATATTTACTGGGTGCTTTAGGAACTTATCGAAAAGAAGCCTGCCAATATTGCACACGAGAATTCAGGTCTGGCTTCGATAATGCATCCATGAATTTTTCTGTTTTGGTTGTGACAGGACTGTCTTTTGTTCTTAGCTGAGTTACAGAGCGCGGGCAGCGTTTAGAACCACCGTTTTACTGTATTCTAGTATTCGGGGCCACCACTTAGTAGGACCCCTGGTTAGAATAGAAAGATGGAAAATTATTGCTGTTAGCGGGATTGAACTCGATAGTGAAAAAACCAACGAGTTGGTCTTTACTCTTGCCTGCATCCGGTTTCGGAAGTTGTTGGTTTAACTTCTTATGATGATGATTCTGCGGATACTTAGCGCTCTTAGCTACCAGACAGACAGATCTGTGAGACGCATCTTGCATATGACCTAGGAAATTGCAATACGGAGGCAGACATTCTCTCTCTCTCTGTCTCTCTCTCTCTCTCTTTCTCTCTGTCTCTCTCTCTCTTTCTCTTTCTCTCTCTCTCTCTCTCTCTCTCTCTCTCTCTCTCTCTCTCTCTCTCTCTCTCTCTCTCTCTCTCTCTCTCTCTCTCTCTATCTCTCTCTATCTCTCTCTCTCGAACAATCGATCACCTGTAACAAACTGGCGACGAGTGAAGCGTTGTAATGCACGGTGAGGCGACCGGAAGTTTACTGGGAGTTTACTAAGCTGCTCGCCACCTCAAACAGATATAGTCCGATCTTACGCTGCACTTTGAGCAGCTTAACCTGTTCACTTTTCCCATTACGGCTAGCGTTTATGTGTCCATCTCGGCCCCCCTGAACGGAAGGCAGCCTAGGCGAAATTTAAAAGGTAAGTCTTCTCTTTCAGGCATCTACTTTGTCAGCGTGAAGAGTGATTTTGTCCTATCCCTACTGCAGGCGTCCATTAGCGCTACAGAGAAACGGCTTCGCTGTATCTCAAATTCGTCGAGCTACTGCTGCGATCTCAGTCTCTCCGGCGGCCCGCCGTTGCCGACGAGAATGGCTCCTTCCTTCAGCATCTGCAGCATGCCTCCTTCACCAATCTCTTTCGCCTACTTACGCAAGGACAAATACTCCCCTGCCTCCGACCATGGCACCTCCTTTCCTGCCGTCCTGAGCTGCTGCTTTTATGTTGCTCTCTACCTCAGCTGCTCTCCTGCCTGTTTTCTGCTTTCTCCTGGCTATGTTTTCTGCTCTGTCTTTGTTGCGTGAGATGAAGTCTGTTGGCTACCGAATGAGTACCGAAAGCCGTGTAGGCTATGATTGCGCTTTACAAAACTCTCCTGCGTGCGTAACGCCCACGTAGTCTTTGTGGCTTTGTGAAATTACAGACGGAGATGCAGTGCGCAGTCTCTTCAACCAATGGCTGCTGGAGCGACCGCCGAACTTCTTCAGCTTCGCAAAGTCGTCATGATTCTGCTGCTTTATTCGTCTCTTCGGTAGCCTACTGCTGTTGGCGCGAGAAAGTCTCCTCTTTTTCAGTTTCAGCAGCACTCCGTCAGCAACCGCTTCCGGCGTCTCTCTGACCAGCTGTTGATGGCGAGAAAGCCATTTTCTTTCAGCTCCTGCCGACGCTGGATCTTGGTTGGCAATCGTCCAATAAGCGTGCTGGGTGTGAATTTCTTTAATTCTACTATTAGTTCTGAGCAAGTTACCAAAACGGGTAGCAATCACAGCGCACACTAGTCGGGTATCTTTCCCAAACCCCAACTCAGCTATGGCAACCGGAAGCACCGGAAACGCCAGCCATCTCTTGGGGCGAGCTCATGCAGACAGAGCAGCAGCTGCTGGAATGCAACGAACGCCTTTTACAAAGTTCGTATAAGTTTGAACCCATATTTAAGTGCTTTTAAGTTTTTCATGCTCTTTATCAATTACGAGAGGGCAAGTTGCAGCTACACGTACGAGTTAGCTATATATCTCGTCTCCTTTTTGCGAAACTCGGCATTGCTCATTGTGCGTTATAAAAATTTCGAAATATTCGATTTTAAGTTATATGTCGAGGACGGACCAGCTGTCTAACTGAGAAATTAGCCTATTATAGGGGTCAGCCCTTGGTCTTAGCCTAGGAGGCAATTTTCTAGCACTACACGAACCGTGTAGGTTTGAGTCCTGCAGTGGGCGATCTCAAATTGTCAGCTGCGAGCGGTAGTGGTAGCCATGAAGCTCTTCTGTCGCTATATAAATGATGCTGTTAGATCAGCTTACCTTATTTAGTATTTGCATATGTGCACTACGTATACCTGTATATGAGTAATATAATATAAATAAGAGCTGCGAAATATAAAGCAGACTTTTAGACTTGTCTTGATATGACGATCTGCGACCTCAGAGTTTTACACCGCTCATAGCAGATGCTGCATCAGACTGAACAGCCGAGCGGAAGCGGGCAGCAGGTACGAGCCAGATATCTCCTCTCGTCTCAACAAATCGAGGTGCGGAAGTGAGGAGACGAGCATTACACTGAGTGATACCGCTGAACTGCGACGAAGCACTGCAAGTGATCAGAAGCATGCGACGCTGGCCGCGCACACTGGCTACTTCGCGCCACCCGCGTCGCACCAGCACAGTTAGAGAAGGCACACTCCAATGGCCGACCGCAATACCAGCAGCGGCAGCGGTGACGTAGCGACGCGACGGCTGCCGCCGGCCACCGACGCTACGCGACACGTCCGCTACATGTACGTCACGTACGTTTCACGTAAGTTAAGTTACACGTTACGCGTTCGTGGTTGCAGCAGCCACCCGATGGCAATAGAACGTCGCCAGCAACGGCCGCACCTGACTGCTGCCACCGACTCACCAAAGAGGCTCGGAGCGGCGAGCGGTCGGAGCGGGCGAGGCGTACCCGCAGAAATTCGGCTCCTCGCGCGCGTGTGCTTCCACCGGCAGGAGCGTCGGTGTCCTTGCGCCGTCGGTAACCTTGCATAGTCGGTGACCTTGCATTGCTAGCAGCAGAAGTTCCCGCCGCCTCCTCCCTCCCCCCGCCCCGCGCGCCCATAGTCTCGCGTCCTTTCGTCTGAGCTCCGGGCCGGGCCGGGCCGCCGACACTCCAGAACCCCGGACGAACGGCGCTCGCGCCAGCAGCCTCCTCCTGCTCGATCGCACGTCGAGCGCGGCCGACGTTTTCGCTCCTATAGCTCACGCCGCCGCGCTCGACTGCTTTGTCCTCTTGGTGGAGTTCGCGCGCGAAATCGACGGGTGACTGAACGCTTTCTCCGCCTTCTCTCGAGCGGACGGAAAAGGTCGCGAAGCGCCAATCGTCGACGTGGCGGCGGCGGCGACGGTCAGCAGTCGCGAGATTTCTTTGTTCAGCTCGCTCACCCTGGCCGCCAGGGGCTGCTGCGGCTGCTGCTGCGACGAATGAGGCTGTGGCGACGACGACGACGTTGGGTGAGGCGCGTCGCCGCCACCGCCAACGCCGCTGCAGCCGCACAGCTTGTCTTCCAACCGCTGCCTCATCTTGGCCGACTTGGTAAGCGTCGAGCGCCGCCAGAATATCGTCGGCGACGACGTGCGCTCGTCCTCGGCCAGCTGACAGCGTCTGAGCAGGTCGGCGGTCTCCGGCAGCGGCCACGCGCCCGGCTCTGCGTCGCTCGCCGCCAACGCCGAGGCGTTATCGTAGACGCCACTTTCGACCGGCGTGTTTGGCGGCCGCAGCTCGGCGTCCTGCCACCGATCGCGCCCACTTTCAAACGCGTCAGGGTCGCCGCCGCCGCCGCCGCCGCCGCCGCCGACGCCGACGCCGACGCCGACGCCGACGCCGACGCCGACGCCGACGCCGACGCCGCCGCGTGAACCGCCGCCGACGCCGCCGCTGCCGCCGATTCCGTCGCGATGGTCGGCGCGATCGTCGGCGGGTCGCGGCAGCGCGGAGCCGCGAGCGGCCACCCACCGCCCGACGCTCGCTTTGCGGTAGCGCCTCATGTCGGGGTATCTGTGCATCGGCTGCCTGTCGCCGTACTTCCTGGCGTCGATCGCCGACACGACCTTCCACAGCTGCTTTTCGTAGGCCAGCTGCCGACATGAGATCGAGCACAGATCGGGCGGTCTGGCCGCAGCCGCCGCTGAGGCCGCCTGACGCGGAGCAATCTTGGAGTTCTGGCGGCCGAGCTTTCGCTCCGGCGCCGCTGTCACGGCCGTGGCAGAGTCATCCGTGGCGGCTGGCTCGGCATCGTGCAGCACCTGCGACGGCGGTGCGTGCGCGCGTGGAGTGCGAACGCAGGGAGGTCGAAGGGACCGCGGCGAGGGATTGACGCCGCCGAGGCGAGCGCGCTGCACACGCTGTACACTGCCGACAGCTGCAACGCGAGCGGCGGCCGCTGCGAGCGGCAAGCCGCTGCTGGGCGAGCACTATTTGCTCGCCCAGCAGCGGTCACATTAGGAGTGGCGCTCGCCGTAAGCGACCGTTCACGACAGGTTCGCTGACGCCGACGCGTACCTGGCCCAAGCTCAGGTGAAGGTCACCGCGTGCTTTTGAGGCTACGAGCCATGCAAGCCAAGGATAGCCGTAAAGGGACTTCTATCGCTATACAAAAGAGGGGCTGTTGAAACTGCTGGTATTGGTTTTATGCAAGCCAAGGATAAGCATCCATTTTGTTCATGGCGAGCGGCAGCTCCGATGACGCGGATCTGGCGGCGGCAGCGAGTGTCGCCTGCTGCGCGAGCTGATTGCTTTCTCGCTTTTCGTCGCTTGACGCATTGCCGTGGCAACCAGGCTGTTACCGTGGTGTGCTGGCAGCTAAAATCTCTGCCGTAATGCAATTTAGTTTATCTCTGTCCATAAGTCCACAAAGCCCTAAAGACTACGTTGGCGTTACGCTGGAGACGTTTCCATAGCTACTTACACAGACGTTTCCACAGCTACTTACATAGACGTTTCCATAGCTACTTATATAGACGTTTCCATAGCTCCTACTCAAAGTCTAGGCGGCTTTGAGTAGCATGAAAGTAGCAGCTCACGACCCGGCTGTAAAAGGATGCTTTCCGCAGTTGGCCGTCGGAAAGTACCTGTCGTTGCCTAAGAATCTCGGAAGTGCTTCGAAACAGCGCGACCGGTATCTGCCCGTCGGTCGGTCTCATTGCACCGCAATTACATCGACCGGTCTTTCTATCATACTACGCATCCTCAGCATCCGCTCGCTACTCGGCACGCGTCTCTCCGCCACGCCCCCATCGTCGCATCTGACCGCCATTCTACGCGACCTTTCCTCTCAGGCTGCGCACCGTAATAAGGATAATAATAATGATATTATTAATTACAAGATGTTTTTGTATAGCGCCCTAAGCGAAGTGGGCTGTTGTCCTGCAGCGGACAATTCCTTATTCTCACTGCAAGCGGCGTTGATCGCCGCAGAGGCTCCTCGGCGGTTATATACATGACGCCGTTGGACCAGCTAACCTTTGACTTTTCACTTGAATTGCTATTCAGCTGTTTTTTAACTAGCTGCAAGAGAAACAGTATCCAAGGGTTAGTTTCATGCATGCTGTCATGCAAGCGCAAGCAAACAAGTCAGGCTCAGGCTTACCAGAGCATACTTCTGAATCAAATCGAATCAAATATGGCGTCTCGCTGTAAAGCTCTGTCTGTCTCTGTCTGTCTCTGTCTCTCTCTTTCTCTCTCTCTCTCTCTCTCTCTCTCTCTCTTTATCACTCTCTCTCTCTCTCTCTCTCTCTCTCTCTCGCTCGCTCCTTCGCTCTATGAGTTTCTCTCTCACTCGTTTACTCTGCCTCTGTCGCACCATGAGCAAGTGAAAGAGAAAGTGGGAAGCATAGCAGAGTCAGGAGAGCAGTTGAGGTAGTGAGTGGCATGGAAGTAGCAGCTCAATACTGATGGAAACGATGAGCCACAGTCGGCAGCAGGAGAGTAGTTGTCGCTGCGTAAGAATCGTGGAAGCAAATTCCACAGTCTAGGACCTGCAGAGCTAAAGCATCTGTCGCCGACGGTCTTTAAGCGGAGGAATGGGACAGCTAATGTATTGTCCACACAGGACCTGAGGGCGCGAAGGGGGCTGACACGGGTGCAGCAGTTCAGCTAGGTACGAAGGAGCCAAGCCGTTGTGGGCCTTGTGGGTCAGCGTAAGAACTTTGCTCTGTATCCGTTGCTCAGCCGGCATCTAACCTAGCTCTTTTAGCATACAGGAGACGCGTGCTCCAACCTCTGGGCTTCTCAAACTAGCTTTTGCAGCCATATTCATAGCCAACTGCGGTGGCCTACTTGCTTTCTTTGGTAGCCCAGCCAAAAAGAAATTACAATAATCAAGCCGAGACAGAACTAAGGAGCAAGTTAAATCTTTTGCAAGCCACTGTGGAAGACAGCTCCTAATCTTAGATAGGGATAAGATATGATTGTTAGGTGTACTCGTAGTCTTCTGAATACAGCTTTTGAAATTGAGGCAGCTGTCGAACACAATACCTAAATTTCGAGCACGTGGTAATGGTCGCACAATAGCATCACCTATTAGAACAGCAAAGTCTTTTAATCCAGCCACACGCTTATGGTGTCCTATGAGCAGCAGTTTGGTTTTATCATCATTTAATCTCAGGAAGTTTTCCGACGTCCAGGATTGAATATCGGCAAGGCAAGTATTCAGTTTCTCAGTTGCCGCAACAGATTCCGACGGCTTGAATGACAAATGCTACTGAGTATCGTCAGCGTAGAAGTGATATCCTATTCCATGGGCCTTAATCACTTTTCCCAGAGGTTTTGTATAAATGGAGAACAGCATGGGACCAAGTACAGACCCTTGAGAGACTCCACAGGTGACCCTTCTTGTGTCTGAGACCTGACCACCACACGACACGAATTAAACACGATCAGACAAGTATAATTTAAACCAGGCCAGTGCTTCGTCTGCCAGACCGATCGTTGTTTTCAGTCGTTCAAGCAGAACTTCGTGATCAATGGTGTCGAAGGCAGGAGACAGATCTAGCAGAGCTAGGGCAGTGACGTTCTCGTCGTCGTTGCCACGTCGAACGTCATTGTCAACATGGAGGAGAGCAGTTTCAGTGGAGTGCTGCCTCTTGAACCCTGATTGAAATGCTTCGGACTTTTCATTATTTTCAATATGTTGAACCAGCTGCTTAGCAACAATTTTTTCAAGAATCTCTGATAAGAACGGAAGAATGGAAATTGGGCGATAGTTCGCTAGGTTCTTTGTGTCTAATCCTAGCTTTTTTAAGAATAGGTCTAACGATTGCCGATTTGAAGGACTTGGGGACGATCACTCTTCCCAAAGAAGCATTAAAAATCTGGGTTATGGCAGGGCTAAGTTGGTCTGCTAGTGAAGACCACAGAGATGAAGGTATAGGGTCTTAAGGAGATGAGCTCTATTTGCTTGACCTTATTAGAGTAGCCACATCGCATGCAGAAACCTCGGAGAACCTTATAGGTTGAGGAACGGCGATTGCTTCGGTCGGAGGGGGCTTAACGGAGGCACGAACGTGCACAATTTTTTTAGTGAAGAAGGCTGAAATCTTTTCGGCTGAGCCCTTAATATCTCGGAGTCAGACCCTACAGCATTGGCCAGTAAATGGTTTACTGTCTTATAAATCTGTTTAGTGCCCGACTGGCAGGAATTCAGCTTTCTAATGAAAAAAGAAGCCCTGGCTTTTTTAAGCTTTCGTGTGTAAACTCGAAGGAAGTCTTTAAAATTTACTAGGTCTGACTCAGACCCCAATTTCTTGAAACGACGTTCCAGCCTGCGTTTAACACGGCACATCTTAAGGAGTTTTTTGTAAATTGAAAGGAATCTCGACGACTTTGAACACGGATGGAGCGAACGGGAGCATGCTTGTCAAGAGCACTCTTGAGTGCCATGTTCATCGCATCTGTGAGGGTATCGAGGCTGCCGGTCGTGTCTGAATGCAGATCAAGAAGGCCTGCATCACAAACAGATTTCAAAAACTTGTCCACGTCAATGCTTTGTAAGTTATGTCGTTTGGCAAATTCGACATTGCCGTGTCCGTACGAGGGAGCAGGAACAGTAAACGAGACCGAACAATGGTCTGAGAGGGTCAGTGGGCACACCACAAGTTCAGTAGGGTGGACATCCTTAGTGATCACGAGATCTAGAATGTAGCCACCGACGTGGGTGCTATGATTAACGTGTTGGGCCAAACCAAAATTCTCCAGACAGTCAAGAAATGAACGAACCTGGCTGTTGCTAGGGTTATCAACGTGAATATTAAAGTCTCCTACAATCAGTAACGGCCTGTCACACACAAATATTTTAGCGGGCAACTCTGAAAACTCCTCAATAAACAAGTTTAGACAGCCAGAAGGAGGCCGGTATATCACAACAGTGAGAGGCATTGTCTTTGATGAAGAACTGATAGCAACCGATTCAAACAATGACCCATGCGAAAAACTGCACATCTTATAGCCAAGCGATTCGCGAACAACAATTGCAACCCCGCCACCAACCTTGTCAGAACGCATGGACTGATAGAATTAGAACCCGGGTGGAGTGGTCTCGGAAATGCAGCTACTGGAACAAGGCGTCATCCAAGTTTCGGTAAGCAGAAATGCATCTAGCTTCTCATGAACCACCTAATCGCGGATAAGTAACCCCTTGGTTTTTAGCGAGCGGACATTTAGTAGGCGGAATTTAAGAGGCTGTCCAACAACTGGGCGACGGCGATGAAGTGGCTCGTATTCTCTACCGTATGCGTCCGGCCCGGCGGATGCTGGCTCTTCGAATTTGAATTGGACCTTGGTAACGGCCGTCGGACGACGTTTCACAACGTGCTGGGCTACGGCGGGTGGGCTACTACCGCAACAAGTACTATTCAGCGCTTTAAGCTTACGAGTCGTAGGTTTGGTCTTTGAGCTGCTAAGAACATACAGGCATCGCTTGACTTGTTGATCAGTTACAAGCCAAGAAGCGAAACAGCTAATATTCGCTTACGAGACAATTTAATATCCTTTCACTCGCTTCAATCACTTTAATATGCACTCAAAGAATTCAATTTCGTCTAGCCACAATTTACAGCAAATATTCCTTCCGTAGCTTTTGGGAGCAGCTGAATGACACGGAGGCAGGTGCACCTGGAGTGGTCTCCTCGAGTGTGCAGGATGGAGGGGCAAAGAATGCGGTTCCTTCTTCGCCTGCTCTTTATACGCCTGACGTAACGTGTTGAAGTACGACCCACGCAATTCCTACAGAACGGCCGCAGCTCTGCTGTGCGTGGTGCGGCTTTCTGGCGAACGAGCGAATTTTTTGCGAACGGGTGATTTTCTTGCGAACGAGGTGAACGAACCGATAGCTGGAAACTGATAACAGGAAGTCGCTACTGTCGCGCTCTCTCTGCAGCCGGCACCTGGCGCTCGTCTGCAGCTGTCCTAACCAGAGGTTCTACTAACCAGTGGTACCCAGCGTACAATGTTCGTCCGTCTGTAACTCCACAAAACCATAAATACTACGTGATTGTTACGCTGGAGAGTTTTTCTATAGTGCACCCAAAGACTAAGCGACTTTCCGTAAGCATTCGGTAGCCAACAGACTTCGTCTCATGCAATAAAGAGAAAGTGGGAAGCATAGCAGAGTCAGGAGAGCAGTTGAGGTAGTGAGAAGTATGGAAGTAGCAGCTCAGGACCGCTGAAAATAATGTCCCGTAGTAGGCAGCAGGAGAGTAGTTGTCGTTACGTAAGAATCGTGGAAGCAAGTTCTACAGTCCTTAGTCACTGGTCCAAACCCAGCGCAGCAATCAGTGACATCTTGCGAGTCATTGCAGGCTCTCTTGCAGTGCGTTGCAAAATGGAGGAATGGGGATTTGATTCAGTTATAGTGATATACAAAACTCTTACTACTCTTTAACTATTCACATTATCATCTGCAGGCCCGGTCGCTCTATCGCACTGTTTTCTTAAATTCCACTTGTCCTGCTCTTCGCCGACTCTGACGTCGCCACGTCCGGTGACTAGCCTGACGCACAGCGAAGAATCGCATCCAACAAGAGACAGAATGAGCGGCATGAAAGCAAGGCATCCGGCAAGATATACTCACTAAGTGGCACGTCTCAAAGTCAGCATCAATGCCGTGCTCGACGAGCCACATGGCGGCCGCCATCCTTTCGTGCCTGATGGCAGTTACCAAAAGGTTGTCGCCAAACTAAAAATTCGACAATAATTAGAGCCTAACCACTGCATTCACCGGATTAGCATCGCTGATTCCACGAAGCGCATGCGCCATCGATGCTACGAGAACGAGGCAAGCCTATAATGATAAGAATAATATGTGCGTAGCGCGCCCTCAGAGAAATCAATCTCTTTCTAGGCATTTTCCATATGCTGCTAAGGAAGCATGTTTGAATGTTTAGCGGCCAGCGGGCTCAGTGATGACAAGTACAACATGGCTAGACCCAGAGATGAAGTGCAAAGTTCGTGAGCTCACTGGTCAAGGTCTGGAACGCAGTCATATAATGTATGTCAACATTGTGTGGTTGGTAATTCATTCATATAGCACCGTAAGAGAAAGTAATCTCTATTCATGCACTCCAATTATGTTACAAGGCTCGAGCCCACGACCTCGATCATAAATACATTTACCTAACATTTAACTTCGGTCATTAAAGGCGAGCACCTGATCACTGGGCCAAACCAGTTCTATGCTATGCGATCATATGAACTAAAAGCACGGTCTCTACATAGGATTTAAGGTTAGCTCGTGGCATAGATAAACGATTTGTGTCTAAGCAGTGGGCGGTAGGATGCCTGGTCTGGTGGTTGAGTAGTTCTGATAAGCTGGCGGAAGCCAGGGAGTCAAGAGATCTAAAGGCGAGTGACAGAACCTAAACAACTATACGTTGCTTGATTGAGAGTCTTTGCAGGTCGGCAAGAAGTGGTGTGATGTGGCAACTGCGACGCTCCTGACAGGCAAGCCTAGCTGCAGAGTTTTGCACTAACTGTGAGCGCCTAATTGCACAGGCCGGTGGACCAGCATGCAGTGCGTTACAGACGTCAAGACTGGATGTCGCAAATAAATGGACCGTCTAAGAAAGCCCGAATTTTTGCATTGCTGCGTGGCAAAGTAGGCATACTTGCATGTGAAGCTAATGTGGTCATCTGGTGAAAGGTCACTTTAGCACAACATATACAGATTGAGAACAGAGGATATAGGAGATATGCTTGCAGAACCCATTTTGAGGGCTAATATTTCAGTTTCTGAGTCACAGTAGGTTTTTCCATTGCCACTAAGTTGTTTTTATTGTCCTTTAATTTCAGAAAGTATGCTGCCATCCATGTGCATAGGTCAGTAATACACGCAACAAGAGAGTTGAGAAAATTTGAAATGCTTTTCCACTGGTAGGGATCAAAGTGCAGGTATTGCTTTGTGTCAATGGCATAGAAGTGAAAGCCTACATAGGACTCGGTGATTACATTGACAAGATTACAGACGAATGCCTGGACGATTACATAGGCACTTTTAGGGCATTGAACACATGCTGGGCAAAAAGTTCCGCCCTATAAGAGCATAGTAACATGGGCTGAAAGCACAGTAAGCAAGAGGTCTGTAAATGCTGGTTTTCTAGCACACAAAGTCAAGTAAAGGCCGCGTGGAATATGAAACTGAAGAGCTTTCTCTAGATAGCGAAATTAGATAGACTAGGCTGAATTTGGTTCGTATTGGATTGGCAACAATCCCGGTCGCGTTCTCGTGAAACCAATCGAAAGCTGCACTGCTGCCCATCGGGTTCAGCCGAGAGCAACCTGTCAGAGCAGACTGCGAGAGCAGCGAGATTATCTGAACCGGCGGTCCGATTAGCGCTGGTTGAGGAGAGCGAATGGGTTCGCTCTCAGTCTTTCTCGGCCCCTCGCTCTCTTCAAACCCGTCTACCTAGTCTTCGCGGGCCTTTAAGCTTAAGGCGATATTGCATTGCTTAAACACCCGTATTGGTCGATCAACGGTCAGACGAGTCGCACCGCGCATCAGACGTTTCGCTTGAAAACTTGAAATTAACCCCTGACGTTAGGTCTTGACATCCTCCGTCTTAACAACATTTAAAAGAAGCTAAAAATAAAAACCACCGCGTTCCACACGCAGAATTTTGCGGGAGCAGGTGAATTGTCCTTTGTGAGCTAAGGCACGAGTTGACACAGCGAACGCAATCGCAAACCATATTGAGAGGCTTGCTTCACAGCGAATTTGAAGTACCAAGAAAGAGGTTTAGTTTCTCAAAGGAATTTACGCAAACGTCTTATTTCTAATACTATTACAAAATGATCTGAACGGGCGTCGAATGAATTTGTTAGCGTGGGCAGCGTTAAAGACAGCGTTATCCGTCACTATGATTTTAAATATTTCTTTCTCGTCATGATTTAAAAGCAGAAGTGACTGAATTGATTCGCTGGCGAGGTCCGCGCGAATTTTGGGAGATACGTGAGGAAGATGGTATGGAATGGCAACTCTTCCGAATCGCAAACAGTCGCGCACGAGCGACGCTCTTCATTTAGTATCGCTCTGTCAGGCTTATCTCGAATG
This sequence comes from Cristatella mucedo, assembly GCA_009760855.2. NCBI lineage: Eukaryota > Metazoa > Bryozoa > Phylactolaemata > Cristatellidae > Cristatella > Cristatella mucedo. The sequence goes on from WPIO01000115.1 coordinate 150,476, forward strand.
ATGGCTTATAGCCCCATGCCCTCCGTATGACCTCGAGGGATCAAACAGTCAAGCAAAGATGCGCGAAGCGAGCATGTGCGAATGCGCACATGCTACGAACTAGGGCTCGGCTCGATCGCGGATTTTTCCCGGGCTTGCCTTTAGTGCCGAAAGTTGGCACCGTAGTGAACGCATATTTCCTCCACAATTAGCGATTGTGAGAAATAAAAGTTCCGTTGCACACTTTATTATAATGGCGCACGAATCTAACGTGAAGTGAGCTCGCGCGCGCGCGCTCACTTGGTGCGCTCGGTATCGCTGGGCTCTGGTCTCTGTGTCTCTGTCCACTGCTTCGCTATCACCCCGCGTTGACGGTGCCGCCGTCGCCGCACCCAGCGCCCCTCTCGCTAGGAAATCCTAACTGCGAGCGCATCCGGGTCAAACTGAGCTTCCTGAGATTTCCACGTCAGCCACGATCTGCTGGTTTGCACTGGCAGGAGCCTGAGCGCTGCTCTATTGCAGAGCTTCAGCAGGCAGTGGGAGGGGATTTCTGTGGGGCAAGACCGACGCTTTGCCAGCCAGCGGCCGCTACTGGTCGATCAAGTTGGTACGCCTCTGCGGGCGCCCGGGGGAGAAAACAAAAGGTTCAATCATGCACTACAACACTCGACAAGACGGCAGTCATAAGGATGTCATCGATTAGGTGTGCCCGCTGCGTAAGGCATGCTAAAGGCCGAAGGAGAGATTTAAAAGCTGGCGATGAGCAAGTGCACCAGAGATCTAAGCGGCCAGTTGTATAGGAACTTGTTGAAGGCGGAACGTTGGCTACTTGTTTCATATACGAAAGCTCGGCGCGATAGCGCGCTAGCAGATATTTTTTAGTAGATTTTTAGCTGACATTTGTTTTGTTTCGGGCGTGTACTAAGAGCCGTGAAGGTTCACTAGGTAAGGCGTTTGCTTTTCACGACCTCGGTTTTGAGGTCGTGGGTTCGAACCTTGCAGTGGGCTATCCCTTATTTCCGTTCCAAGCAGCACTGATAGCCTTTAAGGTTCTTCGGTCGCTTTATAAAAGAGGCTGTTAAATGAACTAGTAGTTTTACTTTTAGAAACGCCACATTGCACAAATTCCATCTTGCTAAGGAGTCAAGAGCTAGTCCACTCGTGATGTGACATCCTGTCTAGGTTTCTTCAAATCGCTAGTTGCGTGTCTTTCGACGACAAGAGGCTTGCAGTTGGTACAGTACTGCAGCTAGGCTTCTCTGTCTTGAGCATCGTACCTACCATGTTAAATGGCTTTGCACCGACACTTACTTCTCCTCTAGCAACGTATTGACTTCAACGTTTAGCCAATCACCTGTAAATCCCTTCATTCTCTTGCTCCGGCCTTCGTATCCGAAATACTGACCAATCAGGCAATGCCCGCCACCACCCACTCTGAATAATCTAATTGTCTTTGGCGGCATTGCAAGGCGAGAGCTATGTTGGGCATTGACTGGCTGCATTTCAGAGCGGACGCTCGCCCCTTGGCATCAAGGCCAACCTCCTCGAAGCGAACGTACCTTGAGACAATCGATGTTCGAGCTCGGCTCCTTGAGCAAGCGCTCGAGCGTTTCAACGTCATTCGAAAGAACGGCTTCGTGGAGAGCCTGGCGGCACAAAATAGAAGAAGGATTCGATCAGTGATTGGCCACGGCGAGGCGAGGCACGTGGTGGCTCTGGCCGAGCTCATACAGTGCGACGAAATGCGTGCCCGCAATGGCTGCCGGGAACGCGTCGGTGGCGTGCGCTACGGATTTATGTGGGGGGGGGGAACTCGTCATCGAACGTTTGCCGCCGGCCCAAAGAGTCGCACTGCTATTCTCGACTTCTGCAACTCACTGCTTACTGGCCTACCAGCATGTGCGATCAGGCGATTGCAGCTGGTGCAAAACTCTGCAGCTAGGCTTGTCTGTCGTGAGCGTCGCAGTTGCCACATCACTCCACTTCTCGCCGACCTGCACTGGTTACCAGTCAAGCAACGGATTGACTTCAAGGTTTTGTCGCTCACTTTTAGGTCTCTTCATTCTATGGCTCCAGCCTATCTTTCAGATATACTACCCCATCAGGCAAAGCATCGTACCAGCCGCTTTTCGGAACCCAACAGTCTACAAATACCCCGTACAAACCTCAAATCCTTTGGAGACCGTGCATTTAGCTCGTATGCTCCCACAGCCTGGAACTCCCTCACGACCTGCATCAGAACATCCCCTGACCTGACCACATTTAAAAGAAGCTTAAAAACATACCTATTTAGGACAGCATTTAGTGGGTCCTTGTGATTCGTCCTCGATGTGCTTATGCGTGCTGACACTGTTCATGCTGCCACTAACCTCATTTGCATGCTGACCCAGTGCATGTAACCCCTAACCATGTTATTCATTTTGTTTGTTTTTCAAGCATGATTTTACTTACTATTCTATCGCGTATCACTTTGCAGCAAATGTAAAGCGCCTAGAAAGAGATTAATTTATCTGAGGGCGCTGTATCAAGTGCAATATTATTATTATTATATTATTTGCCAGTGCTTCTCAGTACCTAATTCCATTAAAGAAGCTCCTCATCTTTGCTAACTGCCGGCGCTACGGGTGCAGTGCAGTTTTATTACTACAGCGAATGGGCTTTTTCCCGGTAATCATGAGAGTGCACGTTGAAGCGAAGCCATCCTCTTTAGCAGGCAAAACTTGGACAGAATCGCTCAAGAAAATGGCCGCCTTTAAGCGTTTGCTCTCGCCCGCTGACGATCAAAGTGCGACGAAGATTTCAGGAATCGCATTACCAACGCGATCACTGCACCGGCTAGCCGCTAGCTGGACCAGGGCTGTGAGCGGGATCGCGAGCTGTGATCGGGATTTCGAGCTGGACCAGGGCTGTGAGCGGGATCGCGAGCTGTGAGCTGGATCGTGAGCTGTGAGCGTGATCGCTAGCTGGGCACTTCGTGCACTTCGTGGTTTTGATGGACAGTCATGCAGCAAATCCACTTCAAGTTTCTGCCAGTCACTTTTAGGACTCTTCATTTTTTGGCTCCAGCCTACCTATCAGATCTACTCCCCAACCAGGTTAGGCATCGCACCACCGCTAAAGTGAATCTAGTCCTTAGCTACACTTCGTACGAACCTCAGCTCTTTTGGAGACCGCGCCTTGAGTTCGTACGCTCCCAAAGCTTGGAACTCACTTCCGACTTGCGTTGCGACATCCCCTGACTTTACCACATTTGAAAACAAACTAAAAAAGTATCTATTTATTTCAGCATTTAGTGTGTATATTCTTCCTTTGTGCGCTTATGCATGTTAAGACTGTGCATTCTGCCACTAACCACACTTTCGTGCTGACCCTGTGAATGTCACCCCTAACCATGTTATGCTGGTTATCATTGAGCATGCTACCACTAATCACTCGATCGCGCTTCCTTTGCAGCAATTGTAAAGTGCCTAGAAAGAGATAGAGTTATTGAGGGTGCAATATCAAATGTATGATTATTACTATTGAGTGATGCAAAGTGCCTACATTATCTCAATACCTTCACATCCGGCAAGTGCAGACGGCCGTTCTAACCGTTCCGAGAGGGGGACGCCGAGAGCCATCTTGTTCTGTACCGCTCTGACTTCCTGGCACGGCGAATGCGAAGAATTATTGCCCAAATTATTCTTCAAGTTTTGTGGTCTTTTGAGGAATGGCGCGAGAGAAGACCAAAATAGCAGGTCAGCGAGAGGCGAATGCAGAATTGCCTCGGGGGTCTTATTCCAAGGGTAGTGTGCTCGAATTTTACGTTTCCGATCGTCGGTTCGAGTCCTGCAGCAGGCAATCCTTTTTGACCCCTGCAAGCAGGGTTATAGTCGCTTAGGACTCTTCGCCTCGCCACATGAATGACGCTATTTGATCAGCCAACCTTTACTTTTCCACTTTTAAATATTGCGTACTATTTTCGCATTCTGGCCTGCGGGCCGACGGATCAGGTACGACGGCGCGAGGAGTGGCTGGGAGCGGAGCTACACGTTTCCCAGCGTTCCCGGGGCCCCTCTTCCTTACGGCGAGGGAAAGCCCCAGGAAGCGTCGCCGCTAAGCGCGGTTTCCCGCGCTGTCGCGTAGGCGAGAAAGGCTCAGCCCTGCGCTCCTTAAACTCGTAGCCACACCGCAGTCGACCGAGGATGCGTGTACCTGCGCCTGCGCCGAACAGCGTCACCTAGCGACTGGGAGCGCCTGGGAGCCGTGGCGCTCTGCGCTCCTGCGAGGAGCGTGCACGAGCGCCTCCCCTCGTCATCCAAGCCCGTCGTCCCGCATCCGGGATCGTGAACGTAGCGCGGCCACTGGTTCGCGCCCTCAACTCGAAGTCAGTCAGTCCCTGTAGACAACCTGACGACGCGCGAAGCGCAAGGCGTCCAACACGCCGCTCGCGCGTTCGATGCTGTGCTTCGAGCGTCGCAGGCTGCAGAATGTAGCGCTACGGTACAATGGCGCCAGTTTTCGTTGTGGCTTTCGGGATTTCGCGCGCGGCCGGCGATGCAGCGCGAACAAACCATGCGCGGCCTTGACCGGCGGCACAAGTCACCGCCGCCGGTCGAGGCCGCGGCGCGCGCCGGCAGCGCTCGTGCCTGCGAGCGCCCTAAGGGGAATCAGCTGCGCGCGCCGTTCGATCGCAGCGGCGGTTCGCCGTGCGAGCTAACATGAAGCGCGGAACAAAAGAGGCATTGCCGTCGAGTTGCGGAGTTTGCGCGCTCGCGCACAAGTTTGCGAGCTTCGTGCACGGCTCTAGTCGTGCAGGCATCTCGGCGGTGCTGCCGCTGCCACTGCGGCAGTGGCAGCGGTATCGCACTTGATTAATGCGCCAGCGACGTGGATGAGAGACTGCAGCTGGTGCAGCTCGGCGGCGCTGGTGTCGAGCCTCTAGCTAGTGCTTGCAGCTCAAGGGGCAGACTTGGGCTGGCAGGCATCGCGAGGCCCAGCAATCGGGGCGCGGCTTCTGAAGAGGCCGCCTACGCTCCAGCTCTCAGAGGAGCAAACACCTGTTCCTAGCAACATTTGCTTCTGCCGACGAATCGCCCTCCATGCGCTCGTGCGTGCTGAAGCTGTGCACCGACCAATTGACTCGCTTCCTCTCCAACGCATCCAAAGCACTCGGAAAGAGATTTAGTTCTTAGAATCTGCACCGGCGTCATAGTTTTATAATTTATTATTTAATAAAATATAACATATTTAATATAATACAATAATTATATAATATAATCATACAAAATATAACTACATAATAATTATGTGTAAATATAACTTTAAAATATACTTATTAATTTTGTATTTCTATTAGCGAGGTGGCGCCTAGCCGGGTGCAGCGCTGCGTTTCGAGTCCACCCGGGGCAGCGCCGCGCTGGCGTTCGTATAAGCGGAAGGAGCCGGGCGGACGAGCGCGAGCTACTGCCGACAGATACCCGGAAACTGCCTCCGGCGGAACTACGGCACCGCCGCCGCCGCCGCCGCAGCCAAAGAGACACGCCAGCTTCCTCGACGCGCGTGCGGGCTTAGGGTTGAGGGTAGATCCTAAACTCCGCGAACCGCAAAGGGCGCAGGCGGCGCCCGATCGACTCGGTCCATCGACCGCCCGTCGGCGGCGGCGACGGATTCTTCGCCGCTCCAGCAATCTACAGCGAGCTCGCCAGATTCCTGAGAAGGAATTCCGGCGACCGCCGCAGCCGCCGCCGCCGCCACCAGAGATAGCGAAGTTGCATCGTCGCATCGGGCAAAGGCAACATCGTCAGCCCCGCGCAAGTCGCGGCGCCGTCCGCCTGATCCGCCGCGGCGCAGCGAACGAGCTAAGAGGCTGGACTTGGGTGCCCGGGGGCGGGGCCTCGCTGGGGAGCTGAAGAAATCGACGCATCCTGGCGGCCGGTAGCCGCCGGCCGCTGCGCGTTGCACTTACTTCCGCCAGCAGCTCCTCGTAGCCCACAGTGATGATTCCGAAAAGGTCGTCCTGCAGCAGGCCGTCCATTGGCAAGTTCGCGCGCGCGGCCGCCGCCGCCGATTGAGCTGCGCCGACGGGAGCGCCCTCTGCAGTGACTGGGCCGGCGAGCTGGCGCCGCTGCGGGCGAGGCTGTGCGGCCGCAACGCCGTCGCTGCATAGAATGACGCCGCTTTGCGGCCGCGAACGGCCTATCTACCACTGCAGCCTAGTCGTATGGCGAGTCCGACGCCTTAAAAATTTGCAACAATGAGCCATTGTTGTGACACCTGATGATTTACACAGTCGCAGGCGCCGTTCCCGGCGCCAGCCCAGCTACAGGTGCCGGCCCGGCTAGCTTTGGCAGGAACTGGCGGGTCGATCACGTGGGGCTGATTGACGCTACTAGGCGACGGGTAAATAGCACGACCGCGTCGCGCGGCCCGACCGCGACTGGCGGCGCCGGAAGCCTTCACCGCCACTGAGATGCGCGGCGAACCGCTCCCGACGTCGCGCGACCCGCGCGTAAGCCGGGGGACAGCTAGCACGCGCGCACTCGGAGGTGGCGGCGGCGGCGCCGGCAGCAGCGGCGGCGCCGGCGACTTCCAGCAGCGCGCGCCGCGCGCTGCATCCGGCGAGCCGCGCACGGTCGCGATACGCTTGCGAGACAGGATAGCGGGTGACTTTCGCGCTGCACCTCATGCTCACGCCGCGCAGCCGCCGCTCGCTCGACGGTCAAGTTCAAATTAGAATCGTCTCTCTAGTCAGTGGGCACTGGAGCAGTCGACGGAGCGTACTTTACGTAGGCGGCCTCGGCCGGCAGGAGGTACAGTCGCGCCCGCCACCGAAACGCGTCGCCATAGTCACTGCGACGGGCTCTCACCTCTGCGGAGCGGCGGTCGTGGCGCGTTGCGGTTTCGCTAAGCGTCTCTTGCGACGACGTGCTTTTTCGCCACGAGCGACATCATCGTAGCTGTCACCCGAATGTCGTGTGAAACGAGGTGGCGTAGAGCCGAAATTCCGCACGAATGGATGGGAATTTACAGTTTTGCCTTACGTAAGCGTTGGGTAAACCTTAGGTAAACGTTGGCCTCTATGAAGGTTCTTGTTTAAAATGAAATTAACCAACCTGTCTTATATATTAAAACTACACTTGCGTAAATTAACTTAAATACCTCAGCGTGACGCTCATACCAAGAGCTCGACTGGCTGTAAACTAATATTTGGTATTACTTTTATTAATTTAATTTAACAATTACGTAGCTAAAATAATTATTAATTTAGTTGTCTAAAGAGCCGTTTAGGGTATTTTAAAGCAAAGACTTGGGCCAAGGGCAGCGATAGCTCGCCTTCTCGCTCTGCGAAGTGGATGAGCGCGTTCCTTTCTCCTAGCGCTAGCTTTTAAAAGCCTGCAAAGCGGCGCGTGCGAGCAGGATATTTGTTGGCAGCTGGCCCGCAGTTTCGAAGGATCATTTTCGGTTTTTTGCTAGCGAATGCCACTCATGCCCACTTTACACTTTCGAGTGAATTGACGCAAGTATTATAACTATTATTACTGTGCAACTCATTCGAGGGCATCACTGGCACTGCTCTGCAATGGCTCAGGTCTGATCTCAGTGGGAGTCCAGAGTATTGATGTGAATGGACAAAGATCATCTGAGGTACCTCTGAATTATGGTGTACCTAAGGGCTCCGTGCTAGGTCCGGTTCTTTTCACGGTTTATACTCTCCCTCTTGCTGATGTGATTGCCAAGCACAATCTAGGCTTTCAATTCTATGCGGATGACACTCAGTTGTACCTTTGCATTGATCCCTCCCAGCCTTCGAGCACCTCGAATTCTCTTAACTCACTTTCTGCATGTATTGATGACATCTGCACATGGATAGCAGCAAATTTTCTTAAATTAAATGATGATGAAACTAACTTATTAGTAACTTAGTAACTTAGTAACTTACTTATTAGTTATGGGCAAACCAAATGTGACTCAGAAATTGGAAAGGCTAACGCTCAAAAACGGCTCTGCCAGCATATATCCTATTGAATCTGCACGAAATCTAGGTGTCATATTTCAAAGTGAATTTTCATTAGACGTCCACATCAGCTCCACAATCAAGTCTGGCTACTTTCAGCTACATGACATTGCCTAAATTCGGGATTGTTTAGATGAGGATTCCACATCTAAGTTGATCCATGCATTTTTGACATCCCGTCTTGACTTCTGTAACTCACTGCTTGCTGGCCTACCGGCATGTGCAGTCAGGCGCTCACAGCTGGAGCAAAACTCTGCAGCTAGGCTCGTCTGTCGTGAGCGTCACATTTGCCCCACATCACACCACTTCTCGTCGCCCTGCACTGGCTACCTGTAAAGCAACGGATCGACTTCAAGGTTTTGCCACTCACTTCTAGGTCCCTTCATTCTTTCGCTCCAGTCTATCTATCAGATCTACTCCCCCACTAGGCCAAGCATCGTACCACCCGCTTTCCGGAATCTGACAGTTTACCAATACCTCGAACAAACCTCAAATCCTTTGGAGACCGTGCATTTAGTTCGTATGCTCCCAAAGCCTGGAACTCACTCTCAATTTGCGACATGACATCCCCTGACTTGACCACATTTAAAAAGAACTTAAACACGCATCAATTTAGGATAGCATTTTGTGAGTCCCTGTGGTTTTCTTTGCAGCAAATGTAAAGCGCCTAGAAAGATATTGAGTTCTCTGAGGGCGCTTTATCAAGAGCATTATTACTATTATTAATATTATTTATCCTTTTTAATTTAATGTAACGTATCTCTGTCTGTAACTCCGCAAAGCCATAAAGACTATGTAAGTGTTAAGCATGAGAGTTTTGCATAGTGCACTCACAGCCTAAGCGGCTTTCGGTACGCATCCGGTAGCCAACAGACTTCGTCTCGCACAACAAAGATAAAGTGGGAAGCATAGCAGAGTCAGGAGAGCAGTTGAGGTAGTGAGTAGCATAGAAATAGCAGCTCAGGATCACTGAAAAGGATGAGCCATAGTCGGTAGCAGGACCGTAGTTGTCGTTGCATAAGAATTGTGGAAGCGAGCTTCACAGTCCAAGACCTGCAGAGCTCAAGCTTCTGTCGCCAACGGTCTTTAAGCGGAGGAGTGGAACAGCTAATTTCTAATTCATACAGAACGTGAGGGCGAGAAGAGGCTGAAACTGGTGCAGCAGTTTAGCTAGGTACGAAAGAGCCAAACCATGGCTGGCCTTGTGGGTCAGCGAAAAAACTGTATTCTGTATGTGCTTACACTTGTATGCTGCCCTGTGCATGTCACCCCTAACAATGTTATTCATGTTGTTTATCAAGCATACTACCACTCACCATTCGTTCCTGCTTCCTATGCAGCAAATGTAAAGCGCCTAGAAAGAGCTTTAGTTTTATAAGCGCTTTATTAAGTGTAATATGTTTATTATTATTCATTCTCTCAGTCCACTCAACCACCATCCTGGAGGCATCGGTTTTACGCAGTCACGACATCATAGTCAAGCATTTGCATTCTACTTGGCCATTTATTCCCAACGGTTGAAATTACTAATGGTTGCTGAGATGTACCAATTTCTTCACAGCATACATTAAGCGAAGCTCGAGGCAGTGAGAGGCAACTCCCTGCTCGAACGAGATGACCTGCTCGAACGATGCTCCCTACTAACGCTCAGTCTTAGCGGCCTGGACCAACAGGCACGTCACTTTAAACGACAGATTTGAAACACGGCGGGACACCACTTCGTAGCTGCATTGTCCGCAAATGCATGCATAACAACGAAGGGTTGCAGCCCTATTTAACCCGCCTCATAACTTTCGCAACGGGGCCCGACAGACTGAGCCCAATTCAAGGCTTTAAATGAGTGCAGTTTATATGTGAGACAGCGACGCGAGTCACTGTCTCACACACAAACGTGGAAAACATGAGGCTAAGTACATAATGCTAAGTAAAACATGTGGCTAAGTAAAGTTAGCCCGATAAGCTGTACACAAGCCCGAATAACTGACCGCGCTGCCAAAGCGCAGTCAGCGGCGAACTGCTGGGGACCGGGCGAACTGCTCTGCGCTGGGCGCCGGGCAAACTGCTCTGCGCTCGCGCTCGCTTTGTTATTTGAGAATGAGGTGGGCGAGAACTCTCAGCCCTACTAACGTTTCTGGTGTCGTGGAGATTCCTTTCAATTTACAAAAAAAACTCCTAAAAATGCTCCGGGTTAAGCTCAGGCATGAACCTCTCTTCAAGATATCGGGGTCTGAAGCAGATCTAGTCAATTACAAAGACTTCCTTCGAATTCACACCCGAAAGCTTAAAAAACCAGGGCTTCTTTTTTCATTAGAAAGCTGAACTCCTGCCATTCGGACACTAAACAGCTTTATAGGACAGTAAACCATTTACAGGTCAATGCTGAGAGGTCTGACGCCTCAGATATTAAGGACTCAGCCGAAAGTTTTTCAGCCTTATTTACTGAAAAAATTGTGCACATTCGTGCTTCCATTAAGCCCCCTTCTACTAAAGCAATCGCGGTTTCACAACCTGTTACCTTCCTTACAAGGTTTTCCGAGGTTTCTGCATGCGATGTGGCTACTCTAATAAGGTCAAGCAAAAAGAGCTAGTCTCCTGAAGACCCTATACCTTCATCTCTGTGGTCTTCACTGGCAGACCAACTTCGCCCTGCCATAACCAAGATTTGTAATGCTCCTTTGGGAAAAGGGGTCGTCCCCAAGTCCTTCAAATCGGCAATCGTTAGGCCCATTCTTAAAAAGCCTGGATTAGACACGGAGGTCCTTGCAAACTATCGCCCAGTTTCCCTTCTTCCTTTCTTATCAAAGATTCTTGAAAGAATTGTTGCTAAGCATATGTTGGTTGAACATATTGAAAATAATGAAATGTCAAAAACATTTCAATCAGGGTTCAAGAGGCAGCACTCCACTGAAAGTGCTCTCCTCCGTGTTAACAATGACATTCAACTTGGCAACGATGACGTGAATGTCACTGCCCTAGCTCTGCTAGATCTGTCTGCTGCCTTCGACACCATTGATCACGAAGTTCTGCATTGATGATTGAGAACAACGATCGACTTGGCAGACGAAGCACTGGGGTGGTTTAAGTCATACTTGTCTGATCGTGTTCAATCCGTGTCGTGTGGGAGTCAGGTCTCAGACACGAGAAGGGTCACCTGTGGAGTCTCTCAAGGGTCTGTACTTGGTCCCTTGCTGTTCTTCATTTATACACAACCTCTGGGAAAAGTGATTAAGGCCCATGGAATAGGATATCACTTCTATGCTGACGATACGCAATTGTATTTTTCATTCAAACTGTCGGAATCTGCTGCGGCAACTGAGAAACTGAATGATTGCCTTGCCGATATTTAATCCTGGATGTCGGAAAACTTCCTGAAATTAAATGATAATAAAACCGAACTGCTGCTCATAGGACACCCTAAGCGTGTGGCTGGATTAAAAGGCTTTGCTCTTTAATAGGTGATGCTATTGTGCGACCATCACCACGTGCTCGAAATGTAGGTGTCGTTTTCGACAGCTGCCTCAATTTCAAAAGCTTTATTCAGAAGTCAGCTTCTACAGCTATCCATCACATCCGATCCCTATCCAAGATTAGGAGCTGTCTCCCACAGTGGCTTGAAAAATATTTTCACTAGCTCTTTCGTTCTGTCTCGGCTTGATTATTGTAATTCCCTTTTAGCTGGGCTGCCAAAGAAAGCTATTAGGCCACTGCAGCGGACTATGAATATGGCTGCAAGGCTGGTCTTCAAGTCCCAGCCGCTTGAGCACGTGTCTCATTTGCTGAAAGAGCTAGGATTGTTGCCGGTTGAGCAAAGAATACAGAGCAAAGTTTTTACGCTGACCCACAAGGCCCGCCCCGGCTTGGCTCATTCGTACCTAGCTGAACTGCTGCATCAGTTTCAGCCTGTTCGTGCCCTCAGGTCCCGTGTGGAATATAAGTTAGCTGTCCCATTCCTTCGCTTAAAGACAGTTGGCGACAGAAGCTTTAGCACTGCATGTCCTAGACCGTGGAACTCTCTTCCACAATTCTTACGCAACAACAACTACTCTCCTACGGCTGTCTGGCATACGGCCGACATACGGCCGACGATATGACACATCCTTTTCAGCGGTCCTGAGCTGCTACTTCTATGCTACTCACTACCTCAATTGCTCTCCTGATTCTGCTATTCTTCCCACTTTTTCGTTGTTGCGTGAGACGAAGTCTGTTGGCTACCGAATGCGTACCGAAAGCCGCTTAGGCTGTGAGTGCGCTATACAAAACTCTCCTGCGTAACACCCACATGGTTTTTATGACTTTGTGGAGTTACAGACGGAGATTCATTGCATTGCATTGCATCTGCTTAAAATGAGAGTTTCTATTGTAGCGGGCGATTACGTTGGGACGTAGGTGAGTGTACATGCTGAAAATAAGTTAGCCTATCTGCGAATCCCCGGGGAGCCCACACTTTAAAGGCTCGCTGGAAGACCGCTGAACACTGGCTGGCGTCCACTTTCTGACGAAATCTCACGCTGAGATAGGACCTAAGCCATTGAAGCGCGCTGACGGTTAAACGAAGTGGATGCCGCTACATGCCGGCGCCTCTACTGACTGGTCTGGCGTTGCAAAACATATTAGCAACTATGCTGCGACTTTGCATTCGACCGACGTCCGCCCACCTGTTCGCTGGCTCTCGGCTGCTATTGCCATGCCTAGCCGTACGCGGTTGCGAAGCTCTCGCAGCCGCAAGCGTCGGTCTCTCTTGCGAGGGCTCGAGTTCTAGCACTTGCGACCGCTCGTGACGCGGCGATGGCGCGAGCGTCGCGAGCAGTGTTTGCTATATACATATATATATATATATATATATATATATATATATATATATATATTTATTTATTTATTTATTTATTTATTTATTTATTTGTATATATATATGTGTGTGTGTATGTGTGTGTGTATGTGTGTGTGTATGTGTGTGTGTATATTCAATAAGATATATATATATATATATATATCTTATAACTCACCAGAGGGAACAACCCAACCCGTTATAACATTCCATCCGCAGCGTCGTAAGCTACCGTATTCCCCTACCGGTGTCGACTGCACAGGAAGCTAGGGAGGATCAGTATTTATAGTGAGGTGGGGCCGCACAGTACTCGTCGGAAGAGCGTGCTCAACGTGGGTGCAAAAGCGCTCCATCCACGGCGGCTTTCCACGCGGCACGCACACTCAGCTCGCACTCCTACCGGCGGCGACAGTCTAGGCCGTAAGAGCGAGTATCGGTCGGCGCGCGCAGATGAAAGCGGGCGCGAAATGTCCGCCCGTCGCGCGCACGCTCCGGCAGCCGTTCGCGGCGGCGCCGGCATGTGCGGCGATCTCCAAGTCCGCCGCGATCAGACGACGCCTCGACCTGTCAATGCTCGAGCGACACTCGACCGCTGTTTGCACAGGCGCTAATGTCTGCGCTATTTTAGTCCTTTGACAAGCGCGCCGCCGCCTGTTTGTTTGATCGCTGAAGCGGTTCTTTCCGCAGCTCCTAATGCTGCTAAGCGAAGCTTTACAGCGACGCGCCGCTGAACGTTCGGTCTCTCACTGGCTGCGGCCGTGCCCTGAGAGGCTGTCGCGTCTAATCTTCCTGCAATTAGATCGACACTTCTGCGGTCGCCTGATGCCTGCCACCCGCAGTCGTCGCGCGGTTCTTCGCCAGGCATGCGCGGCAGACACGTCGACAAGACGATCGAGCGCCTTCTAAGACAGCTACAACGGCGTCGTAGCACATAGTGCCGGGTAAGCGTCTGCTATGGGCAGAGTGTCCGCAGTAGAAGCAGTTCCACTTTGTGGCCTACGTGTGTTTATATTTTCGTTAAATAAACACGTTTGAGAGCTATCTTTTTAGCTTAGGATTCAAGATTTTGGGTTTGGTGCTTGGATGTTTTATGCTTTTAAGGTTTAGAGTTTTGTGGTTTGATTTTGTATTTTTCTGCGTTGAAACGGGAAAGATATCTCACAAACGTGCTTACTTAGCGTACATATACACAGACGCTGGCAATCTTGTTGAACACTCCACTTATATGGAAATGATGCCCATAGCACACAGTGACCTGGCTCTACGAACAAACGACGCCGCATCAGCTTTTTAAGATGTTTCTTTCCAGCATTCAATCACGTGGGCGATCAATCAATCGGCACCACAGCCACTCGTTTGAGTGAAAGACGAAAGAGCCAACTCGGTTTGTCTTTAACTTGCACTGAAACATGCCACGACGATCGCACTAAGATGTGTTGGCTACCGAATGCGTACCGAAAGCCGCTTAGGCTGTGAGTGCGCTATACAAAACTCTCCTGCGTAACACCCACATAGTCTCTATGGCTTTGTGGAGTTACAGACGGAGATACATTACATTACAAAGCAATGGCCAAGTGTGGATATGAAAACGAGGTCTCGCGTCAATGAGATTGAGTTACCAGAGAAGGAATGTAGGTAAAGAGTCACTATGAGGATGAATTGTTCACACAAGCAAGGCAGGCATCGTTCCCAATTGTTAATCGGCAGGTCAGCGCGTTCTCGTGGTGAATCTAAGTGAGTCGTGCGGGAGCAAACGCGCGACCTGCAAGGAGGCCATTCGCAGCACGTCACGCGCGAGCCAAGCAGCAAGGACGCTCGCCGAAGCAGCCGTAGGCACTACCACTGTATCGCTTATCGATGCGAAAGAACGCTCAGCCTTAGAGAGCAACCGAAGCACGAGGTCGCATGTTAGCTTCTTATGTTTCTTTGGGAACTGCCTCAAATCCTCATTTTCAGGTTTTTATTCTTCATCTGCTCGCCAAGTTTTCGAGAGCATTTTTTTCAGCGTCCGCGCTTGAGAGTTCAACGAATACTGAATTGCGAATGCGACAGTAAAATATTTTGTACTCAGCTCGTCGTTTCTAGGAAGACAATCCAAGAGAGTTGACGGCAGCAAATTAGCTGCAAAAACCTCGCAGCTTTATTAACGTCTTTAGAGCGATTCTCATCTATTGTGACGGCGGCCATGACACGAGCCGACTAGGAAGAAGTGAGACTCTCTCTCTCTCTCTCTCTCTCTCTCTCTCTCTCTCTCTCTCTCTCTCTCTCTCTCTTTCTTTCGGTCTGTCTGTCTGTCTCTCTCTCTCTCTCTCTCTCTCTCTCTCTCTCTCTCTCTCTCTCTCTCTCGCTCTCGAAGCGGAAGCAAGGGAGAAGAGAGCACTAGCAGCCCAATGGTGTTCTCAGAAAAACGCGGTCGCGCTGCGGCTGCGCGTGCGTGACCGTGCAGAGCATGAGTGAGGATCGCCAGATCGCCACGTGCGTTCGCCGCTGAGACGCGTGCGCCGGCGCGCCTTCCCTATTAAGGCTCCGATTGAGGCTCTAATCTAGCGCCACTTCTCGAGAAAAAGCAGCTACGGCTGCCGACGCCGCGCCCGACGCAGCGACGTCGCTCCTCTCGCTGAAGCTCTTGCCTGGTTTGGCGCTGGGTGCCAACCATAGGGTGAAGGTGAACTCCGAATGCGCTCGCTCACCTCGCTCACGCTGGCCTCGAGTTTTTCAAGTTCTTCGAGACGAAGAGTAGGCGCTCTGCATGAGTTCCGCGCGAGAGTTCTCGCTGTCTTGAACTCAGATACCAGATCTCGTTCACGCCCCAGGGGAGGGTCACTTGCTTTCGCGACTGCAAGACGACTGTCGATGCGCGCGTCCATAATATTTCCGCAGAAAAAGTTCGAGCGTTGCGCGCCGCACATTCACCCTCATGACGAGAGCGAACGCGCGCGAGAGCGCACCCAGCTCCACAGGGCTCCCGCCGCCGTCTCCGGTGGCGGCGGCGGCGGCGGACAGAGCTGCTCAGCAGCACTTGTCGAAGCAGTGGAACGCCTCGCTGGGCGGCATGCGCGTGTTGCAGGGCGGCGAGGTGCACTGCGACGCCAGCTTGGCCTCTGCCAGCCACGAGTGGCGCTGTATGTCCTGCATGGACATCCGGTAGGCGGGATTGGGGTCGAGCATGCAGTTGATCAGGCGCGTCACACGCGACGACAGCTGCTCGCGAGGCCTGCGAAAGTCTCGCTCTTTCATGTCGCGAATCATCTTGATTTGGTCTCCGTCGTCGAACGGCATGAAGCCGCACACCTGGAACGACGACGGGTCGATGACGGGACGGGCGAACGAGGGCGCTAAAAAGAGTTCTCCCTCGGCGGTAGCTCGGCGGGCGGGCGCGCACGTTCGGGCACGGTTCGCGCGCTGACGCGAGGGCGGCACTCGGCGAGCCGGGTTGCGCGCAGGCTTTACAGTACTGCGGCGGTAGTGCTAGTCGGTGCTAACGCTTCTCTGCAGCTGCGCAAATGAGCGATTGTTGAATCGCCTTGCCTTCAAGTTTCCTCTGACTGCGAGAACTCTCGCGTGAACCGAGAGGCACTTTTTGCACCGTCCGCCTACCCCGAACAGGTGAGCTAGCTTTTTTCCTCCCGAGCAGGTGAGCTAGCCTTTTCCCGCCGCTAATAAAAAGCGCCTTCGCCATTCAACGCACGCTGGGCTTTCGCTACTTAGCCCTTGGCGGCGTCGATGCACGGCAAGCATAGTCGTCACCGCGTAGAAGCTGTCGCGATGGCAACCTATGCAGGCTAGAGCACCGCAAGCAGTGCAGTACGTTTGAACCAAATTTGAACTAAACCAGCACATTTCCTAACGTGGCCTTTTTTGCAGCGCGGCAATGGTGGCGCTGTCACTTGAGCATTGTCCCGGAAGCAAAGATAATAATAATGATAACAATGCTAATAATACAATTGTATAGTGTCCTCAGAGAACTGAATCTCTATCTAAGCACTTTGCAGATGCTGCACATAAAGGATTACCAAATCTTTGTTGGTAACATACGCAATCAGCAGGCGTAGTGTAAGCAGGTACATGCACACGAACAGCAATACATTTCCCTAACACCCTCAGATAACTTTCTAGGTCATTTACATTTGCTTCAAAAGAAGCATGATTGAATGGCTAGTGGTAGAATGCTCAATGAGAATAAGCATAACATGGTTAGAGGTGACATGCATGGAGTCAGGATGCAAATATGGTTAGTGGCGGCGCGCATGCACAGTGTCAGCACGCATAAGCACACAAAGGACGAATCAAGTGGACCCACTAAATGCTGTGATGAGATATACCGTAAAGCAAGCCGAGCGCCAACCTCCAAGCTCGACCACGCTCCATGGCTACGCACTTTCGATATGAACTTAATTTTAGGAGCAATTGCATGGATGAATTAAGTTTTTCCTTGCACTAGGCACTTGCCAGCCGGCAGTGTGCCAAGAGAGTAAAGAAGAACATGAAATCCCAACCGGATTCGTGGAGCAAAATGGCATTTCCGAATATAGAACTCATTTCCATAGCGCCCCAAGACAACTTAATCTCTATTCAGGCGCTTCACATATGCTTCCGGGCTCCAGCCCACAACCTCAGCCAGACCTTGGTTGGGGGGGTGAACACCTTGACCGCTGGACCAAACCAGCTCGGCGGAATAATAACTCAAATAAAATAAAATATAAAATAATAAAATAATAATAATAAAATAAAATAAAAATAATATAAAATAATAAGCATAGTAATTTATATTCTGTATAGAGCCTGCGATGAACTAAATTCCTATATATATATACGACTCGCAGCAAGAGAAGCGATGACCCAGCATGACGTGATGCTTCTTAAAACACGCAAGTATATTTGTCAATCAATCGCTTGCCTAAATCCGCCAGCTACAGGGTGTCCTACTTCATACTTCAATGTATCAAATAATGTGTCAGCTAAATAGCCAATTAAGCTCTCCACCAGAGCTTACTCAAAATGAGATATTAGGGCAATTCCTTTTTCCTGACGAGTCTCTACGACAGAAAGGACCTTCGGAAGGAATCCGATGACGACGCCTCATGTTAATCTGCGGAAGAGCGCGATGGGAGCGCCAGCGCCTCCTAGTGCTTATCGATTCAGGGTGGAACTTCGTCACTGGGTGACCCTGAAGGATCTGCGATGGCTACGGGTTGACCAGCCGATACAGAGCTAAATTCTTACACTGACCCACGAGGCCAAGGCCGTGGCTCCTTAGCTCCTCCATCGCCAGCTGAAACTTCTCCACCAGTTTCAGCGCGCTCGTCCGCTCAGGCCTTATATCTATGGATGTTAAATGAGCTGCTCCATTCCTACGCGTAACGATCGCTGGCGACCGACGCTTCAGCTCAGCAGGCAGGTCCTAGACTGCGGAGCTGAAGCGTCCATAATGCTTACGTAGCGAAACCTCTCCCTCCTGCAGCTGACTGCGGCACATCCTTTCCAGCCGCTCTGAGCTCCAGCTTCCATGCTTCTCTCACTCTCCCTCTCTCGCTCTCTCTCTCCCTCTCTCGCTCTCTCTCTCTCTCTCTCTCTCTCTCTCTCTCTCTCTCTCTCTCTCTCTCTCTCTCTCTCTCTCTCTCTCTCTCTCTCTCTCTCTCTCTCTCTCTCTCTCTCTCTCTCTCTCTCTGTTTCCAACTTGAGATACTGTCTGCTGGCTAGAGCCTGGCACAGCCCGGCCCGGCCCAGTGGGCCCATGTCCGTCTGCGGAGGAGCTCGCCCGAAAAATACCGCTAGTAGCAGTATTTATCTAAATATAAAGAATAAATATACTATATGTTAAAAATATAAATGATATATAAATATATATAATTATGTAATTATATTTACTTATATATTAAAATTATTATATAATTATTATATTAGATTAGCCTAAATATACTTTGTAGTGCTCTTGCACCCAGATTACGCCAGCATGAGCGCCAATATTTACAATACGATGCTTTATGTTCCAGCAATTCAGCGAGACAATCTACACCCACCAAACCTTTAACTATTGCTGCCTGCTTCCTCATCACCAGCAGATTGTGCAGCAAGCCTTTTTACGCCTGGCTCCGCCCTATTGAGCATCATAGTTACGCCTAGGTCTGCCATATTATACACAATGCCAATCAGGATTCAAACTACGCATCTGCTTTGCACATGCACATGAGGCATTCTACTTTAGGAATAATAGGAATGATAATAATATTGCTAATACAATTTTATAGCGCCCTCAGAGAACTCTCTCTCTCTCTTTCTAGGCCCTTTACACTTTCTGCAAAGGAAGCATGACCAAATGGTCAGTGGTAGAATGAGCGCCACCTCTGCAATACGGCTTTGCGTCCCAGCTATTCAGCGAGAGCGCTACTTTCGTCTGGATCTACAGCGAAACAAATTCGCGGAGCAAGTCCACCGCGGGAGTATTGCTTCTTTTTCGTAATTGAAGTTCAGCGGATTGTTGCGCTCATTCTAGGACTAACATAGGCGCTGCGCTATCCGCGATGTATATGAGACCACGTGGCCATTCTCGCCTAAGGGGGGCAGAACCTGCAAGGTCACCTGTCACTCGGGGAGGGCTAAAAACCGGAAACTAATTGAAAATTGCATCGCCGAGTGATTGCGTTCCTTCGACGCGAACTCGCCGGCTGCTCGACGTGTGGGACTAAGGCCCGATATGGTCTTTGGCGACGGTCGGAGAGGGGCCTAGGAATAGGCGGCAGCCCAGGTCGCGCTGCCTCAACGCCGGGAGCCAGGTGACGGGGGGGCGGGGCGAATGCCTTCCCCGCCCCGCCCCCTGGCTCCGCTGCTGGCAGCAATTTAACTGAATGCGCTGCAGAGGCCGGAGCAGAGCGAGCGCGAGCAATTATACCATAAAGTAGACCAGTATCCCCAGCGCCCATATGTCGATCGGCTTCGCCACGTACGGGTTGTTGGTCAAGCACTCGGGCGGCACGTACTGGCCGCCGCCGAGGAACGTGCTGCAGAGCGTCTCCTGCTGAAAGACCCGGCTGTACCCGCACAGGCTCAGCTTGACGACGTCGTTGGGAAATAGCAGCACTTTATCGCTCCGGATACCTCTGCAGCGCAACAGGTGCTCGCTGGTTACCATGTAAATAATAGAGAGCGACAGGCGCCGGTCGGCGACGGCGGACGGACAGCGGAGTGCACGCGCTACGGTTTCGCAGTTATTCTTCCGGTTATTCCGGTATATTCCGGTTATTCTACATATTCCGGTATATACTAGTTATTCTTCCGGTGCCAGCTCGAAGCTCAGGCGATGGGCGAGAGCGACAGGAGCGGCCACTGCAGGATGGAGCTCGTTCTCAGCGCGGGGGAAATTGTGTAGTGGACACAACTGCTGCACGACCACGGCAAATTTACGCAGATCGCCACATGACTGGTCAGGCTGCATGGCTCCAGGAAGGCCAAACCTAAGGGAGACTGCCCATGATAAATCATAGAGGAAAGGACGACGTATTAATAGTGACAATGTATTTGCATTGCACCGTAAGAGAGGAAATGTCTCTTTGCACGCGCTATGTGTGCAAATGAAATGAGGCATTTTCGCTAATTAGCTATAATCATGCTCGAATTTCATCAGATGTTATGCATATAAAATTGCAGTTCACGCAGTTAGAGAAATAATAATAATAATAATAATAATTCACTTGATAAAGCGCCCTCAGAGAACTTAATCTCTATCTAGGCGCTTTACATTTGCTGCAAAGTGACATGCAATTGAATGGTAAGTAAAATCACGCTTGAAAAACAAACAAAATGAATAGCATGGTTAGGGGTGACATGCACAGGGTCAGCATGCAAATGTGGTTAGTGGCAGCATGCACGTGTCAGCACGCATAAGCACATCAAGGACGAATCACAGGGACCCACTAAATGCTGTCCTAAATAGGTGTGTTTTTAGGTTCCTTTTAAATGTGGTCAGGTCGGGGGATGTTCTGACGCAGGTCGGGAGGGAGTTCCAGGCTTTGGGAGCATACGAACTAAATGCACGGTCTCCACAGGATTTAAGGTTTTTTTGAGGTATTTCTAGACTGTTGGATTCCGAAAAGCGGGTGGTACGATGCTTGGCCTGATGGGGTAGTACATCTGACAGATAGGCTGGAGCCATAGAATGAAGGGACCTAAAAGTGAGCGACAAAACCTTGAAGTCAATCCGTTGCTTGACTGGTAGCCAGTGCAGGTCGGCGAGAAGTGGAGAAATGTGGCAACTGCGACGCTCACGACAGAGAAAATGCTGTGATCAAAACGTGCATCTTCTTATAAATTTCCTTTCGATAAATCTCTCGCTCGTAAATTTCTATAAGTCTAGAAATTTAGCGGTATCAGTTATTTCTGTACCGATTTTTTCAGGCTATGAACCAATGGAATGATCTCCAAAACGAACCGCTTCAGAAGCAGAGTCAAAAGAGAGGCAGAGTCAATAGAGTGGGTGCTATATAACGAGAACCTTGAGCAGCAAGTAATTGCCGACGGCGCTATTTTGCAGCAGAATGGTAGGAGTTGAGTAAAACAACCCGCCTAGATTGACGCAGCTGCTATTTTGGCGCGAAGGGGCTACATGTCCACACAGACGTGCACTATATACTGTCAAGTAATAGTGTAGGGGTCGTCTTCAGCTTAGCGCCCGAAAAGTTTACGAGCGTGTATGCGGTACAGCAGGCACCGATAGCAAACGAAGTCACTGACCTCTCTACAAGATGTAACTGAGCTCGCGAGGCTCCTCTCTTCGCGAGCAGTACACGTTCGCGAGCTGAAGACGGAGACGGATGACGCGTCCGCTCACGTCTGCGGGAGCAGCTCCAGAGATCGGCCGGAAAAAGATCACGTGATCGAGTGGCCATTCACTCATGCCGCCACCCAATCAGCGTTGAGGACCCAACCGCAGAGGCGTTAAGCACTCCTGCCCTGTCAGACTAGGGCGGGGCTATACTGTGGCGGTGCTACGCCTACAATATTACCATTTCTTCTCAATCTACAGGCAGGAAATTGTTCCTTATGCACTCTAAAATCTTGCTATAAATTTATGTTTGGCTGGTGGCTTTAACTGCAATTATAACTCTTAAAAATATGAAAGACCCAAAAAGCTCGGCGCCGGTCGACTCAGCAGCGAAATACGAAAATGGCCGTTCGAAGCTTCGCCAAACGACGCGCCGCCGCCGCCGACTAGTAATCGAGGCAACAGTGGGATAGTTGTATAGCCTCGGAGGAGAACTAAAACAATCTCCGTCTAGGCGCTGGTCTCACTTGGCAGTTTAGGTGAGCGACGACTTGAACTGCCTCGAAGCGGTACGGCGGCGGCAGCAGCAGCAGCGCCACCTGCCGCCACCGCTTCCGGTTCCGCTCGAGATGGACAACGAAAGCTTGCACGACGAAGCATCCAACGCGACGAGAGACCATTTGCAGCCGAAACGCAGCTGGAGCAGAGGCGCAGACAGAGTGTTGGGAGGAGGGCAATTGGATGCTACTTCCGGCTCATGCGTAGCACCAGGCAGGTGGTGCGACTGGGCGAAAAAAACACCGGCGATGGACAAAGCACAGGCGAACGCTCCGGCGAAGCAAGCAACGTCCGCCAACGACAGGCTGCTGCTGCTGCTGGCAAACGTGGGCTTCATACCGTCGAGAGCGTTCAAATATTCATGCAAGAGCGTGCAGTCGGAGGAAGACCGCAGCCTAAGCGCGTCGCCAGTACCCCGATCTCGAACCTGATACGCTTTTCAGGTCACAGGTCAAAATGCCCTCGGACCCCACCGCCTGCAAAATTTCTGGCTGGGGAAACCGCTGCGCGAGTGCGTGTCGAGGCGCGCACTCCGGAAATGCGAGCAGTGGGCGGAGCAGGACGTATTCTGCAGTCGGTCCTTTATTTCGGGGACGGGCGCCGGCGGTGCACTCCCGCTCCCGTCCCAGCCACGCCTTCCCTGCTACGGCGTCCCTCTGCGCACGCCGCGTCAAGCGGCTCTTAGCGGCGGCGGCGCGCCCCTTAGCCATCGCCGTCTGGGAGAGAAGGTTCAACGATTCCGGCCACGACCACTCCATCTAAGGACCTGCATGCTAGTCTGTTAAGTCAAGAGAAATTGATAACATATGGCTCGCTGTTGCTCTCAAACTTGGCTGCTGTAAATTTTGCAGCACCGCGTCGCTTACTGAGTGCGAATTAACTCGTCCGCGGGGATCTCTTCTTACTAGAACCATTGCACGTAGGATTAACGGCTGTGGCCTGTGTTTCGGAATAAAGAGCAACTATACATAATTCAGTTGAGATTAACAGCTTCTTTTCGATAGCGTCAGAAGAGCCTCAAAGGCTATCATCATCACTTGCAGCAGCAATGGAAGATCGCCCACCAAGGGATTCGAACCCACAACATCGGGACCGAGGTCGTGAAGAGCAGCCGCCTTTACTAGTGTGCCATCGCGGCGGAAGACCTGTGCGAGGGTCCTCCTCTGCGATCGGAACACGCGAGAGTGGCGTACGACGTATGCCGTCTCCAAAAGGCTCTCCTGATCGCAGCTTCGCGAAAAAGTTGCACGACGCGCGAGAGCGCACGCACGCCTCCCTGGGCGAACAGGCGGCGAGCTTGAGCGCTTCCGGCTCAGGCTGAGCAGACCATCGCAGGTCGCAGCTACGCATCCGTAGATCTACATCTCTAGCAGATGCAGCTTGCGGCGTCGAGTCGGCAGCTGCCGCGAAGAAGATGGAACGTGGATGGCAGGCCGACGGACCCGCAGAAAGTCAAAAGCGAGTGACGCCGACCAACGGTCGCACGACTATTCTTAATTAATAATTATTAATATTATTAATAATATAACAGTATTGTTAATATTGTAAATAATGATGATAATGTGAATAATTAATAATAATTATTATTATTATTATTTATTAATATTATTGCTCTCTTATGAGGCGACCTTACATCGGCAAGACGGAGTGGTCACCGGCCGCCGCGAAGGCGATCCGCCGCCGCGCGAGGCCCCTCGGGATGAAAATTGCTCTGGGGAAAAGGATACGAAGTGCACGCCAGTGACGACTCGGGCGAGTCGTCGCTGGCGTGTCTCCATTTGAGGGTCCCTTCCTGTAGCCACACCTGCGAGTGTTTCAACCCGCCAACCATCTCCCCCACCCCCATCATCTACATTTCGAAGCCACCCGCACCCCACCCTTTCCTTCTCTTCACGCCCCTACCATCCTACTTCGTGTGCTCCCCCCTCGGAAAACCTGGCGTGCCCCAATAATAATTGCTCGGACCTTGGCATTTTCGAGCGACCAAAAAATGCGCCGAACCACTGCTTCCAGATTCTAGTTGGCAGCCGGAGCGTCTTCATGGTGGACGCGCTCTGCTCAGCTGCTTCCTTGCTCCAACTTCCTTCCTTCCTTTCTGCTTCCTTCCTCCTTTCCTTCCTTCCTTGCTCAGCTGCTTCCAAGCCACCTCGGCGCTCGCTCGTCGCCATCTCGCCGGCCCGCGAAACCGACGCGAGAGAGCGCCGCTCGCGACGCCTGGACAGCTACCTGTGCGCAATGTGGTTCGAATGCAGATACTCGACGGCGAACAGCATCTGCTGACAGAAGACGGCGGCCAGAGCTTCGGGCAGTGGCCCGCGCGAGCGAACGTGAGTCTCCAGGTCCGTTGAGGCCAGCTCCATGACGATGCACACCTGCGACAGGCAAGGCGAAGAAAACGCGACGCTTTGCGAAGTAAAGACGATGGCAAAGGCTGGAGCAAAAAAATCCCAACTCGGGAACAGTTGAAGAAGACACGGGCGGCAGCTAATCGCGAGCATAATCGTCGGAAGCTTTGGCGCATTACGAATTACGAAATTACGAATTACGAAGAGTGATTCATACAGTCTCGCATAGAAGCGTGACCATTTATTATTTGCGTTCAGCACAGAAAATCTTGAAAGTCATTACTTTTTTCTTACGGAAAAAAGACCCAGGAAGCCTGTGAGTTTAGCGATCAATATTTAATTAGGGACTGTGTGAAACCATAAACTTATTGTCATCAAAACTGTTCTATATCTCGTGGTTTAATAAAAGAGCTTTCAGTTTAGCTTTTGCGAGGGTGTGGTGGTTGCCCTATTAACCATGAAATACTTTAGATATCTCGTGCAATGCTAATTTATATTTTCATATTTGAATGATTTAGCTCTCACCGTAGAACAGATGACGAGTGCATTTCAACAGTTTCGCGATGTGCATTTGGCGCATCGCGAGCATAAACGTCGATTGCGACGGACGCCATGCCGACGCTTTGGTGCATTCGGACGGTTCGAGCACTCTCACTGAGCGCCAGCTGCTGCCGTCACTTGTCTCATGTCGTTTGTCCCATTGTCCCTACTGGCCTCTGTCGGGCTTTGGCAAGGATAGTGACTGCCGGTGTCTGCTCGTGCCGCGCGGTGGATGCCAACGCTGGCTCGGCGACTGCGGATGCCTGTCCGTGCCGCGACATGGCTGCAAGCGCTGGGTCGAGTCTGCTCCCCAGGCAGCGAGCACCCGCAGCACCAGCTGCTCCTCCTGGTGCTGCAGCATCGTACCCGCACGCGCGCTAGTCACGTGCACGCTACAGCTACATCGGCAGAGGCTCTGCTGCAGCAGCGAGCTGCATCAAGCGCGACCGACGCCATGCTCGATACTGGGCCCTACACAATTTCACCGCTTCGCATCGTATTATCTTTTGAATCAAGTCGCTTAGCTGTGCCTCGAACTCATCTCAAACTCTTTGAAGACCGTGTCCTAATTTCGCACGCTCCCAAAACCCGGAACTCACTCCTGATTGGCGCCATTATATTCCTGACTTTATGCTCTTTATAAAGAAACTCAGAGACGATCTTTTGCTCACACACTTCGCTCTGTCGAGATTTATCCTTTTTTATTTATATGTATTTCGGTGCTGTGATGTTATCACGAATTAATTGACATGCTTCCTCTAAATCAAAGGCAAATGGCAAATTAGGTGCTCATAGGGCACTGTGTAAATGTCTAATTTCATCACTGTTATGATCGTAGGGGAGGCAGGATTAGCAGTGCAGAACAGACCCTCCTCACAGAATGAGACTTTAAACGATTGCTTTTACTTTTGAGAGTAACCAACTGAACCAATTAGTGCCGTTAAAAGGTCTAGGGAAGTCGCTATCATCCCCTCAGACACCGGCCAACTGGATGAGGAACGCTGCAACTTAGAAGCTAATAATACTATTAATGGCAGGTTATTTTTTTACTGCCTGGAGAGAACTAAAACACGATCCATGCAATTTTCAACTCACTGCGGGAGATGCAATAATGCAAGATAAATAGCATGCACGATATTAATACAAGATCAGCATGTTGAAGTACACAAGAAGACATTGAGGGCTACCGGCTATTAGGAGCCCGAGTTAGCAACGTTCCCTGAATGATGCTCAGGTACGCACGCCAATTACATGGAAATAAAAGAGACAATTTATAGATTACACGTGAGGAAAGGTGAACCGATGTGTCCTTAAATGAGACTTGAATGACGCAAAGTGAATGCCAGCCGTATTGACAAAAGCCGGCAGCGAATTCCAAGCTTTCTTTTGCAGCTGAACTGAATGCCACCTGTCACGCATAGATTTCATAGATTTAGTGCTTGACTAACTGCGAGACGACTGGACGCCAAGGAGTGGGCGGTGCAAGAGCTCATTGGCATTCGGCAGTGGTTTTGGAAGGGTTGGATGGTGCAAGGCTGTGAAGATCCGCACATGCCTGAGAGACCATTTTGAAATCGACTCTATGCTTAGTAGGGAGCCAGTGAAGATCAGCCAGAAGGTTTATGTTTTGGCAAGCGCGCCGTTGACGACGAACCGGCTGAGCTGCTGAGTTTTGCATTAGCAGCACACAATTTAGGCCACCGGCCAGGGGTCATGAATAAAATGAAGTGCAGTAGTCTAGACATAGTAGTAAAAATACATTTGTCTAGCACTCTCGGAGAGCTCAATCTCTGTCCAGGAAACTTACATATGCTCAAAAGGAAGTATGCCAATGTGGTTAGTGATAGCATTCACAGTGGGAGATGAAGTCTGTTGTAGCTGCCGCACGGGTACCGGAAGCCGCGTTGACTTAGAATGCGAAATAGAAAAATCTCCTGCGCAACACCTCCTTGTGGCTTTATGGAGTTACATATGGAGATACGTCAGCGTCAGCGTGCGGAGGACCACAAATGAATATTCTCAAAGATCCAGCAAACACTGTGAGAAACAGGTACTTCGTTACCTAAGGAAATGTCGTGACGTCAATCGGAAGCGAGCTCCTGGCTTAGGGACAGCTAACCGACTTGAGCCAGAAGAATGTGTGTTTACGATGCCGAGCCCGATTGCGAAGCAGCTCTAATACGAAGGCTGCAACAACCGACCCAAGAAGGGACCCAAAATTGGATAAAATAACCTTGAATTCGACGGGCTCTTTGGTTAATAGCCGGTGCATGTCAACGAGAAGTGGTGCAATGTGGCAACAGCAACGCACAAGACTGATTAGCCGGCCTACAGACTTGTATACCAACTGTAAGCGCTTTATTGCACCGGCCGGAAGACCTGTAAGGAGTGAGCTACAGAAGTAGCAGCCGCGGTATGTCGTAAGTGCATAAGCTTAAGCTTATGCATAAGCATGAGGAGGCAGAATCCCTTCTCTACGCAGGTAGAAACCTGCTTGCAATGTTAGGTAGCGGAAAGTGGACAGACATGACTGTGGAACTCTCGCCGTCGCCTAGTGAGCGGTCGCTTTGAGGCACGGCGCCCAGCTTCCATAAAGAGCCAATAGGACATAAGTGCGAGAGCAGACACCAACTCTTTATGGGATTCCGGCGAGCCATTTTCCTAATGCAGCAATCGTGCAACCAATGAGGATCTCTGACGGAACGTTGAGATATGCTACTATTGATAATAACATATTCTTCAGTGCGTCTGTCTCTGTCTCTGTCTCTGTCTCTGTCTCTCTTTCTCTCTCTCTCTCTCTCTCTCTCTCTCTCTCTCTCTCTCTCTCCGTCTCTCTATGTCTCTGTCTCTGTCACTCTTGGCACTGAACACACGCTGGAAAAGAGCACACTAAGCAAAAAATTTGGCGTTTGCTCAAGGATGGATGTCAAGAGCAGATCCTAATCTCTCCCTCTCTCTCTCTCTCTCTCTCTCTCTCTCTCTCTCTCTCTCTCTCTCTCTCTCTCTCTCTCTCTCTGTCTCTCTGTGTCTGTCCGTCTCTCTTTTCCTCTCTCTGTCTCTGTCTCTGTCTCTGTCTGAACAAACCCTGAAAAGGAGCACGCTGAGCAATGCATTTGGCATTTGCTCGAGGACGGATGTCGAGAGCAAATCTTCGGGAACTAACCACCCGGCTCAAATGAGAGAGAACAGCGAAAAGGGCGACAGCGTGCGCTCTTATTGCGCATTCTCACATTCATTTATAGGAGCGGCCCATTGCGGAGATGAAGAATAAATTCCTGCCGCGAATCTGCAGCTAATGGATAACTAGAGAGTCTGTTCATCTTTCATTTTAGTAGGTGTCGTCTGCTAACCTGTGGAACTTGACGCCTAAATAAGGAGGCACGGACGGTATCTTCACGGACGGCGAGCGGTTCATCTACTATTCTTTATAATGATAGTAAAAATAATAATGCAATAGATAAAGCGCCCCTGGAGAACTCAATCTCTTTCTAGGCGCTTTACATTTGCTGCATAGGAAAACGCGATTGAATGGCGAGTAATATCATGCTTGATAAACAACATGAAGGGTCAGCATGCAATTGTGGTTAGTGGCAGCATGTATGAGCACATGAAGGACGAATCACAGGGACCCACTAAATGCTGTCCTAAGTAGGTGTGTTTTTTGAAGTTCTTTTCTAAGTGCGGTCAAGTCAGGGGATGTTGCAACGCAAGTCGGGAGTGAGTTTCGGGCTTTTGGAGCATACGAACTAAATGCATGGTCTCCAAAGGATTTGAGGTTTGTACGAGGTAATTGTAGACTGTTGGATTCCGAAAAGCGGGCGGTAGGATGCTTGGCCTGGGGAGGGATTAGATCTGAGAGATAGGCTGGAGCCAAAGAATGAAGTAACCTAAAAGTGAACAATTAAACGAGACTATTCAACTCGGCCTTGTGAGTGACATTAGCGCTCACTGGCACGTGAAAATCTAGTTTTCGATTGAAGGCGTCACAGGCAAAAGAGCGTCGCTCCTTCGATCTCGCGTCGGCTGCGACTCCTAAAGCTGGGCCGTCAGCAGCGATAGGCAGCTGACGGCCCAGCAGTGGCCAGCGACCGATCGTCGCCCTGTCATGCTGAGCGGCGCTCACAGCGATAATGCTAAGCGATCGATCAAGCTCCGCCGCATTACGCCGCACGCTCGCGCGCGCGCTTTCGCGCTTGCCCCCCCCCCCCCCGGCGGCGGCGTAAGTTCCGCTCACGTGGTCACGCGTGGGGAAAACCTCGACGACGTTGACGATGTTGGGGTGGTAGACCAGGTTGAGCAGGTCCACCTCGCGAAGAAAGCGTTGCAGATACTCTTTCTTCGTCTCCGCCGACGGCTGGTGAAAGTCGATGAGCTTCAGTGCGTACATCTCGGCCGCGAAGCGGCCGTCGACGACGGGCCTCTTGCCGTCGAAGCGAACCGCTTCGCTGGCCAGCGCCTCGGCGTAGGCAGCCGTCAGATCCCTGAACTTGGGCCTCACGACGCGCACGGCCGTCATCACCTTGGTGAAGGCGTACGCACCCTCGGAGACGTCGGCCAGCAGGACGTAGCCGGCCGAGGCGAGCACGCTGTCGGCGCCCGTTCTTGGCCGGCACTGGTTGAATCGCGCCTCGATCAATATGGCGTCCGGTATGTCGTTGGTCTTGCGGTTCGGCGCCGCCATCGTCTCGTCGAGGCGGGCGACGACGCGGTGGGCGTACGGTCGCGGATATGTCTGACCGGCGCTAGGGTCCTGCACGTACTGGCGGCGCACTTGACCCGACGACAGGGCGCCCGGCGGCGGCGGCTGGCTTGCTAGAGGCTCGCGCGCCATCTTCTCCGTGTGTCTCATCAGGTTGGCCACGATCGGAGGCGAGAAATTGAGCACGGGGCCGTCGTTAAAGAGCGCCGAAACGCGCAGCTTGTAGCGAGGCAAGTACACAGGGTCCTGCAGGTTGGCTGGATCGGACGAGCCTCCGCCGCTGACCGGGTAACCGCTCGGCGGCGGCGCTGGCGACCCGGTCAGCGAAGGATCGACGTTACCGTCGGTCTCAGCTTCGTCGTCGACCATCCGGCGCCGCTGTGCGCTCTCCATGGCGACCGTTCAAGCGCACGGTATTCACCACCAGCGAAGCGTCGCAGATGACAGCAAGCTGGCCGATCGCTCGCCGCGTTTTCACCACTTCGCGCGCAGCAGAGCGCGTAGCCTCGCTTTCGGAAATAACAATGGCGGTCGCGTCATCGCCCCGGCCGGATCGACTGTTCGCGGCTTTACGGACGATGATGGTGCGACTTCAGAAAGACTTTCGAAAAAATCAATATTTACACGAGCGTAGCGCCGACATGATTACTACGGATCGACGCCAGTTGCCTTGCTTTTGAGACGGCACCATAAATAGTGGGCCGAGCGATAAGATGGCGCCTAGACATCTAGTTTAGAATGCGGAAATAAAACGCGAGCGTACGCACTAATCCATGCCGAGCTGGTTTGGCTCAGCGGTTAACGTGCTCGCCCCGGTCAAGGTCTGACCGAGGTCGTGAGCTCGAGCCCCAAGGCATAAGTGAAGCGCCTGAATAGAGATTAGGTTCTCTGAGGGCGCTATACAGCCAAGTTATTGTTTAGTATTATGAGGTCATTCGCAGGATGCCACCACGACAGCGGTGCATCAAAGAACTTCTTTAGACGAGAGCGAACCGTGGTCTTGGAACGACTTTTAAGAATGGCAACATTACCGTCGCAGGATCGAGGCCAGGTGGCGGTTGAGACGTCGCTATTCCGCGACCGAGAGCGAGTCGTAGATGCATACGGAAACTCGCGATGCGAATAAGCTAGCGACTGACCAAATAGTTGACCGGATAATTTAATTAAGCAGCTACCCGTGCAGACCGTCGTTCATATATGACAGAGGTCGGCTAACTTCGGCCTTTAGGTCAGGTCCGGCCTAGCTAGCACTCCAGTCCGGCCTAACGCCACCCTAGTTATTTATAGTTGGATCGGGCCTAATTAATAATTATAATAATAATAATACATTTTATATAGCACCTTGGAGAGAAATCAATCTCTTTTAGGCACTTTACATTTGCTGCAAAAGAGGTACGATCGAATAGTTAGTAATGGAATTGTCGGAGTTTGTTTCCCTTCATTACGGCTGGATGCAGTTCAAGCCCGTGTTTACCTTTAGAGCTGATATAAGGCGCTTGTGGGAACAAGAGTGCGTGGCTGGGTTGGGGTGATAAATGTCCACCCCTATAATTGCCGCGATTGTCTGTGCGTCAGTAGTGGCTATTTGTTAATTTGTTCGTCAGGCCACGCCCACTCCGGCGTGGCAGCGGAGTGGGCGCGGTTTCTTCTGGCCTAGCGTGCCTTGTTGGCCTCCTGAAATGACGTTGTGGTCTGAAACCTTTGCCGACCTCCTCTGATTTATAGTGTACTCGATGCTATAATTGAGGTTATTCATGTGCAGTTGCGAGAGGCCAGACACTAACATACCGTCCTCCAGTTCCCAAAGAGCTGGCCAACATAACATATGTTGTGTTCTTAGGGAGAAATACCGGTATGAAATACACATTTGAAAGTAGTCAGTTTTAATAGCGCGGAACAGCGAACAGCGCGTCAAGCAGTAGGTCCACAGAGCGCGTGTCTGTATGCCGTAGGGCGGCCGACCTATATGCGGTCTACGATGTCTACGGTACTGGGTGAGCCAGGGCGGGCCCACTGCTGATCGACAGTTGCGGTAAGCCAGGCCGGTGGGCTGAATAGCCGGTGCACGACGTTGACCCGTTCGGGCACAGACCAAAAGCTTCAGCCACCAGTCAGCCGCCGCATGTAGCTGTGTGGTGGTTGGCATTGCAACAGGATATATTTAAAGTAATTAATAAATAAAATAAATAAATTCTAGCTGATTTAACAGCCTTTTTGTATAGCGACAGAAGTGCCTTTACGGCTATCACCATCGCTTGCGGCGGCGATGAAGGATCGCCCACCGTAGGATTCGAACCCACGACCTCGGGACCACGGTCATGAGATCATCAACTAAAGAAAATGCAAAGGTGCGGTACAAGGCATTAAATTTTGGCCTTATGTTAAGAACCTCAAACGAAACGCAAGAAAGTTCATAACAAACAATAAAAATTCAAGCTGTTTTGGTGGTTGAAAGCTTTGTTGATTCGACCAAAAAGCTAAATTTATTCCATTCGGCCAAGGGTGGCAGATAAGGTGGTTCTCGAAAAGAGTGTCTAAGTGGCATTTTTTCTGTAATTCCGAGTTCATTTTGTTATCAAAAAAGGCGGTTTCGACACAGGATTCATCGTGCCCGCATCCTTTTCGATCGTTCATCGTGGTGGTTTCTGCTAGCAACATCTACGTTCAACTTCCGTTCGGCTTGCTGCTCGTATGTTACTGAGCAAACCATCGCGATCGTAGATGTGCACTGCAGTCAGTCCAAATCCTATGCGAATTAAACTTAGGTTCGCCTTTGATCTTTCGGTGTTACTGTGTAACGCCGACTGTTCGGCTGGGTTGTCGTCGGCACAGCATCGATGGGTAACACAGCGATCCGGATGTTGTCCGAGAGGCGACGGATATATGGGCAGATGGGTCCGACCGTCGGTAAGGCGAGCTCGCGTGCTTTACGACCCGTAGTTCGTTGTTTTCACGTATGCAGGGAGCAGTTCTTCATTGCATGCCGCAGTTGCAAGCTGAAATAGCTGTTCCGCCGCTATGTCGACAGAGTGGTTGCATTAGCAGATCGGTAAAAGGTCGGCTAAATTTAACCAGTCTGGAAACCAAAAATTGTCCACTGTAGGATACGAACCCGTGACTTGGGTTAGAGAGTGTTCGCTCCTTGCTATTAGGCAATGGTTAAAGTACCCGAGGGGCTTACTATAATAGTGATAATAATAATAATAATGCACTTGATAAAGCGCCCTCAGAGAACTCAATCTCTTTCTAGGTGATTTACATTTGCTTCAAAGGATACACGAACGAATGGTGAGTGGTTTCATGCTTAATCAACCAGCGAACCACAGCAGCAGCCATAGCTTGCAATTGACTAACCACCACTCCGTTAAGAATTGTATTGTTATAAACCCTACGCTAGGACATATCTGATTCCTAGATATTATTATAAACCCCATATTAGAACAAATCCTGTTCCTAACTATAACAGTTCTTGAACCGCTATTAATCTCTACCACTTTCATGGTCTGAACGATGTAGCTCACCGACGTTTCATTGCTCCTCCTTGGGCATTCCTGAGGATAATAAAAGAAAACCTAACACTATATTCAAACCTAGGAGTTTTCATCAACCCATCCAGCTCTTATAAGCAGTTGCTACCGAGAATTTGTAGACGTCTTCACAGCTGTCCTTGAGAGCATCCGTGTCTTCACCTACATCACCGACAGCTTCGCAGACAACATCGAGCTGGGCTTCATGTGAGTCTGCTGAGCGCTGGGCTTTCCTTACGTTCAGGCCAGCAGCACTTCACTTGGCTGGAGGCAGGCCAACACATTTTGCCGTCACTCCTTCCATATCTGAAAAGATCAAGTCTGAAACGATATTAGCTCAAAAGTACGTCATGATTAGTGCACGCAATGCATTGGAGCAAGAAACCTCGTTAAACTGATGCACAGGCAATTTCGCCTGCGACGTATAATGTTCTTCCTGGGATGGTATCGGAAATCCAGTCTCCTCTGAATTAAATTCAGGTGGAGATCCTGCCTGGCATCATGGCAGCGATGAAGCCAAGAAGGCGAGGCCAGCTGCTCATAGTCAACGCAGGAGCAGCAATCAGGGATACCCGCGATGGCGGTCCTCGCCTCAGTGGGTTTTTAAACAGCGGCCCCTGGAGCAACTTGGGGCGAAAATATTGCGGCGAAGATCCTCTGGAACCCGTTAGTAAAGTTGAAGCGA
Organism: Cristatella mucedo; assembly: GCA_009760855.2. Taxonomy (NCBI): domain Eukaryota; kingdom Metazoa; phylum Bryozoa; class Phylactolaemata; family Cristatellidae; genus Cristatella; species Cristatella mucedo. Next base: position 184,388 of record WPIO01000115.1, read on the forward strand.
GTGATTGCTGTCAATCCAAACGCCAAACCTACTCAGAGGACGAATAACCAAGAGCTGGGAGCCACCGTATGGACGTGCGTTGTGGTCTGATGGCAACGCCGTAAACGAATATGCGTCACAAGCCAACAGGTTAAGTTGGTAGGCAAGAACAAGAATGCCATCGGCCGAAAGTTTGATGCGAATCAAAGAGATGATGAACCTAGGACGGCTACCGAGAGTTGTGTAACGCCGAAGGCTCGGCGGAGTAGGCTTGACCTGCCGCTTACCTAGCGGCGTAACCTTATGCCTACTGCAGTTCGGTGCGCGCCTACGCGCAATAAGCTGGCCGCCACGAAACGAGCGTTTCTGGCGCTGACCTGCTTACCGTTACTAAAGGGGGTCGTGAGTCCGTGGCGTGAATTGGAAAACGACACACAGATTGGGGATTTTACTGAACTTTATTCGCAAGCGCACAAAGTCGCTGCGCGTCTAGTTCAGCTTTATCTCCACACTCCTCGCACGTTCTCAACAGGACCAACACTCTTGCGGAGGGAATACTTCTCCACACTGAGCGCGAACCGGAGCCTATACCCTGACCGGAGAACTAGGACTTCGTTTCCACCTGTGCGGAAGGAATACCCCAAACACGCCAACTTAAGCACTCTTGCGGAGGGAATACTTCTCCACACTGGGGCTGCTTACGTGTATAATGGGAAACGACCCAAATAGACGGAGCCCGAACCAGTCTAAACCCTGACCGGAGAACTAGAACTCGGTTTCCACCAGTGCGGCAGGAATACTCCACACACGCCAACTACGCCTAGCTCGCACCGGCAAATCCCTATGCCGTGACCGCGTGCTAGCGCGCACACACAAAACACAAAAGAATCACAGAATGCCAGCTCGGGCGCGATACGACCGTATTCGGTGGAGTCCACCGAATCCTCCTAGCGCTGTCTTGTCCTGTTCCGTCCATCGTCGGCGGACAGCCCGCCCTCCTCTCTCGCTTTCAGAGAAACGAGTGCCCGACGGCGTCGAAGCGCAGAGCCGGACCAAAGACACGGAGATACTAAAGACCCAGAGTGAGCATCGCTCGACTCTTAAATACTTAGCTGAGACAATGGGGCAAGAGCTTAGTGGTATTGGGCCCGACACCAGGGCCCCTTACGGTAAGGAATTAATACCGGCACTAGGCCACTGGAATGTCCCCTCTGTCCAGCTTGAATGGCGAATGGGTTCCAGACGATTCTTTTTGGACAGAGTGATGGCGAAGGTTGACAGGCCAGCCAACATCAATCAGCCGCTCCCGCGGGTATCGGACCAATTCTAAAGGCCGACTCGCCACAGCTGGTCAGAGCTTCTTGGCTTGCTCTTAAGCGCTTCCTCTCTAACCTCACTGACGCTCCTCTCTGGCTCACTGCTCCGGGACAAAGGAGTTCTAGCCCGCCTCTGAACAGCTTTTGTTCGCACTAAAATTCAGCCAAGGCCAGCAGGGCGCTACAGTTGGGTCAGAGAGAGAGAGAGAGAGAGAGAGAGAGAGAGAGAGAGAGAGAGAGAAAGAGAATTTTAACGACCGCCGCATCTGAGTTCGTAAGATCTGACAGGAGAGAGAGAGAGAGAGAGAGAGAGAGAGAGAGAGAGAGAGAGAGAGAGAGAGAGAGAGGTAGAGAGCTAAAGTACGGCCCTTGGACGAGTTTGCAGCTTCCCTAGATCTAGCGAGAGCCTACGCTTCGACAGAACGAGATTCCGCAGCTTCGGCGACGAACGGCTAAGTCTAGCTAAGACTGTGCAGCTGCGCTCCGGTGGTTATTCTTCTAGCCCTCTCGTAACTTGCGCTGTAGCGGTTATAACTCCATTTACCTTCCTACCCTGCGGACGTCTGCAATACATGCAGCGAAGGCGTCGAGGTCGACGTGCTTTTGGTTTACGTCATGACCGCTGCTGAAAGCCTGTAACCCCGTCGCTGAAAAATATACTTACCTACGCAATGCATACGCAATGCATACGGACTTGTTATGTTAAAGACCGGCGCTCTTCGTCGGCACCGCGTTCAGCTACTGTGGGCGTACCTGCGGGCATTTGTGCATGCTGCACCAGAGAGTCGTTAGTCGCGATTTGTGCATGCTGCACCAGTATCAGTCGCGCGTACGCCGAGACTGACGCCGGTACGAGCGCTGCATTTCCGCCCTAGTTCTGTACGGACGTGGAAGCCGATACGCTCGGCTTGTAGCTTCCCTAAGCACGCGTTCTGAGACGGCTGGAAAATGCATCCTTTAGGTTAGGATAACCGATGCCCAGCTGAGGAGGACACCACAACGCCGAACCGCCACCCCACACGCTTCCGCGCGCGCGCCCGCGAGTACGCACACGCCTACTCCAGAGCTGCCGCCCACCAGCCCACGGCGACTCAACAACGACAGTCGGAATCCGGCCGGGCGACGGGCGGCCGGAACTGGCTCTCGCTTCCGGTCCGTGCATCGGCTTGGGAGATGACCACTAGCGACGTTTGGCTGCCCAGCTATGAAGAGTTAACGGTGCCCGAGATTAATTTATCGTCGGTAGTTCTGAGGGCTGGAGCGCATCATTTCGGCCGCTACTGCGATGTTCCCAGCAAGGTGCGATCCCTGCAACGCGCCTACGCGCCGCCGCCGGCAGCTGCCCCCCTGGCCGTCAGCTCGCTGGCTGCCGCCGCGCCGCCGCCTGGCCTCCTCCGGCGCCCGTCAACCGCAGCCCGCCCTCGCCCGTCGGTGGTCGTGCGTAGAACTTTGAGCGGTGCATTCATCCGCTGCCGATCTACCGCGCCGCCGCCTGCGCCGCTTTCCTAGCGCCGTTTTCCTAGCGCCGTTTTTAGCGCCGTTTTCGGCATTGTGCTTGCGCTGTTCTTGTCATGCGCTCGTATCGAGCCCTAATATCGTCGCGTATTGTTCACGTGACTAAACAGCTTCGTGTGCACTCTCGTTTACACCCACTCATCGCCAAGTCCTCTGCCCTCGTCGCTGCGCGCTGTCGCCGCGCTGTGGCTCCCTCCCATCAACCGAGCCGCCGCCTCACCACCCGTACGAACCTACTCTTTCTGTGGCCTCCCTCCTCCGTTTATTAAGCTGCGTTAAATCTATTGAAATTTCTCCTAAATCTTCTTCGATTTGGCGCCTATTTCCCTGCTGTTTGGGCTTGAGTGTCACCACATCCTGAGGGCGGCGATGGAGAGTCAAATCGCCCAGCTGTCGAGAAAAGGCTACCTCTTCTTGAAGCCTCCTAGCTGTTCCAGCCGACCAATAAGCACCGCGCGGCGCGTCACGTACACCCCTAATAAATCAACAGTGGCTGTCCCGGGCACGTTTATCGATGCATTCAGGGCTGGTCGTTGGGCCTGGGATGTCACTGTACCGTAGCCATGGCTTCGCGTACTTAGACGAAGAAGACGCTGCTCTTCAGTATATAAATGCCAACACGCCGTTAACCGCTCGCATTGCGTAGCACCATGCACTTTCCCGGAGGACCCTTTATTACGTCCGCACCTTCCCTTTCTTTTTTCCTCGTGCCCCACTGGCCTGCAATGATGACTGCAACGCAATTTAGCCACGCAGCCTGCCGGGAATTCTCTGTCGTATCTGGCCTCCAGCATTGGAGCAGGAGGTTGTGGGTAGAACTAAGTCGGCCGTCGATTGTTCTCGGATCGGTAGTGTAAACAGCCTAGCTAGGGAAGAAAGTCGGCGTCGGTATTCGAAGAGGAATGTCGATCGTCGAAGCGCAGCAAGAAAAGTTGCCCGGCGGCCGGCGCACTTTCTCCGTCGAGGTCGTGGGTTTGACGAGTCGTGCAGTTGGTAATTTATCCAATGGCTCCACTCGAGCTGGGCAAAAGCCGCCACGGCTCTGCTGCTCCTCCTCCTCCTGCTCCTCCTGCTCCTGCTGCTCCTGCTGCCGCCGCCGCAATGTAAGAGACTGCGGAATCTTGACTTGTCAGTCGTTTTTCGCAGGAGTTCATGCTGTGCATGTCCGAGGAGAAGGATCCACGAAAGTGTCTCAACGAGGGCCGCGAGGTGACGCGCTGCGGACTCGAGTTCTTCGGCAAGTTGAAGACGCACTGCATGGAGCCGTTCACCAAGTACTGGCAGTGCCTCGATCACAGCGAGGAGAGCATGAAGTACAAGAAGTAAGCTGCCGAGCCCCTCCCCTCCGGGCCTCTTTTTAGAATCGCCGCCTTCGTTGCTTCTTCTCTGCATAGTAAATCACTGGCGGCACCTCGTCTGTCTGTTTCCTCGCCGACGGCCCCCCAGCCGATGGTGGTGGGATCGTGTTCGCATCAAGACAGTGCACTCTCTGACGATTCGGCATGGGGGCCTACATGGCGGGGGGGGGGGGGGGCAGAGCACACCTCTGGCTCCTGCTTACTCCCTCGACTTTGAGCTGATGAACCGTGCTGCCATCGGCAGCCAGCGACCAGGCTCGGTGTGCTGGTTGGGTTCTCTTGGGGCGCTATATAAATGAATTATGTTATTATTATTACCTGATGGCATGAGTGCATATATCAGTCAGGGTGCTGTGCACCGTGCCTGCCGAGTGCCAGTGGTGTGGGTTATTGAGGCTAGGTTGCTGCTCGGCTTACCTCCGGTAGGAAGGGACCAGCCACGATTGGCTGGTTTCATAAAAGTCAAGGTTCCGCCCGTAGAAGTATGACAGAGCTGCTGAGGCAGCCTGTGCTTTGTTGCTGCAGCAGATTTCGGCATAGTTGTAGACCCGGGTGCAGCCGCTAAAGGAAGCGGCAACGATCTTGCATCCATGTGTTTGCTGCGAGTCTGTGAGGCTGCTTGCTCCCTTCCGGCCGAGCTGACGTAACGTGCGAGCGTCTAACGTATCGTTGGCACGAGCTTGGCCTTCCACGAGCCGAGTGCTACCACTGAGAAGCGCATGCTTTGGTTCGTGAGGCAAAATGTTGCGTCTGCTCAGCCAGAAATGCCGGTCAGACTCTGCGGTCAGCTAGAGTTGCGACTAGGCTACTCGTGCTACAGTGGTGCATGTGATGCAGCGTGCCACTAGCGGTCCCGTTAGATGAGCAGATGAGCGTAGGTGAGAGAGCTTGCCTAAGGCTGGGGGGGGGGTTCAATGTGTCAATCGGCAGCACTAGCAGTAATATATGCCCCTGCTGTCCACCAAAACTTAATACCGAGCTATGTCCAATATTTTGTGGTGTACCACCCAGCTCCTTCTATCCTCTCGTGCTGGAGGTAGAGCAGGAGAGCGAGTCACCATGAAAGATTTGGATAGCAGCCTAAGAGAACTAGATCTTTCTAGCTCATGAAACCTAAGGAATCAGGGTGATCGGGGACAAAGTTGCAGTAGGCACTGCAGTGGACAGAACGTTTTTGCTGTCCACTGCAGTTGTTTTGACAATATGATTGTGTCTCTTCAGCCTGCTTTCAGCTAGACCATGCTGGTATCCGATGTATGTGTGTCATCTAAATGCTTATGTCGAGATGAGCCCACGAAGAAGACATTCCCAATGCTTGAACTAGGGTGCGCTACAACTGCCCCGAGCACATCTTCCCTGACCATTGGCCTGCCTTGAGGACGACACTGCTGTACCCAGCGAGTGCTCTATGCAGCTCCAACCGCGAGCTAGATGACATGCAGAATCACGGCGTTTATAGTGTGCAGGCAATGTCGTCAACAGGCTGCAGGCTAAGTGTTATGTTGCTAAAGAGCAAGCCCACATTTAGAATGAGCCGCTATGAACCGCCTATCTTTGCACGCTCAGATGAGGTGTGCAAGCAGGCTTTGCAGTGTAATGATCATCAATGCAAAACTGTCCACAATCAGATGCCGCCAGCTCAAGCTGAGCATCGTTCACAGAACGCACTTCTGTGAGCTTGCCGACTGTCCGAACCTTGCCGACGGTTGGAGAATGTCGGTTGGAGGCAAATGGGTTACTGCTGTTCTTTTCTAGGGCTCTATCAGAAAGGGCCGGTCTTGTGTTGAGTCCAGCACCGGGCATGCTGGACTAGCCCAATTCCTGAAAACCAAAATTCTGTAGGATAACGAGCTGCACGTCATTATCTGGCCACCTGGTAATCTTTTCGAGTCATCCAGTTGTGCGCAATAGCAGCTGCAAGCTTTGAAAACAATTCTAAGAATGTCTTTCCTTTAATTTACTGCACACAAATACTGAGTCACCGGGTCTAGAAGCATGATTATTTCTCTCTTTGGTGGTGACACTGAGCTCTTTATATAATAAGCGAGTGTCACAAAGTCACCGCTGCCAACATTGTTTCTTGGCCCCTTAGATAGGTTAGGTCTTGGCTGCAGAATCTTTGTAGTTAAATTATTTACCGTTTGCAAGGTATAGCAACAGCAGTCTGTATCTAGGGTTTGTTGGCAGCAGAGAACTTATGCTAAACGTGATGGTCAGAATGGCTGATCCAGTTGGTGGAAGGTCTCGCTCAGAAACCAAACGTGTCAACTGCCATGCAGTGTTGTCGTGACCATAACCAATGGAGTACACAATTGATATACACCGCCGAAGAGATTATAGCACTGAGTGCCGATATGTGCAATCATTTCCTTCTGTCGTCCTGTGCTGCTTATGGCCTCCAAGGGTCCCCTTTTCGGTAGCATATTGTCTCTGACGGTCCCATGGTATCTACCGGAAAATGTCCTAGTCTAGGCTTGCTGAGCATGTTTTACGTTAGGCAGGTGAATGGTAGCCATTGCTTCTGTAACTCACTGCTTGCTGGCCTACCGACATGTGCACTCAGGCGCTTACAGCTGGTGAAAAACTCTGCATCTAGGCTTGTCTGTCGTGAGCCTTGCAGTTGCCACGTCACACCACTTCTGCACTGCACTGGCTTCCAGTCAAACAGCGCATCGACTTCATGGTTTTGTTGCTCACTTTTAGGTCCCTTCATTCTTTAGCTCCAGCCTACTTATCAGATCTACTCCCCCACCAGGTTAAGCATCGTACCACATGCTTTTTGGAATCTAAGTTTACCCATGCCTCGTACAATTCTCAAATCCTTTTGAGACAGTGCATTTAGTTCGTATGCTTTCAAAGCCTGGAACTCCCTCCCGACTTGCGTCAGAACATCCCCTGACTTGACCACATTTAAAAGGAAATTAAAAACACACCTATTTAGGACAGCATTTAGTGGGTCCCTGTGATTCGTCCTGTATGTGCTTATGCGTGCTGACACTGCATGCTGCCACTAACCATACTTACGTACTGACTCGGTGCATGTCACCCTTAATCATGTTATTCTTGTAGTTTATTGAGCATTCCACCACTAATCATTCGATCGTGCATCCTTTGCAGCAAATGTAAAGCACCTAGAAAGAGATCGAGCTCTCCGAGGATGCTATATCAAGCGTATTATTATGATATTGCTGACGAGAACTATTTACATATAGCTTTGGTGACGTCCTGCTTCTTCAAGCCATAGCTGAACATTGCCTGCACAGATTCGGGCATGTGCGGTCAATGAGCCAGGGCTGCAGAATTGCCTGGTGTCGTAGTGTATGTAGACTGGTGCCTCTCTTAGATCGGACTGTGATCCTCCAGCATTGCGTACGTAGATCATCGGGCAGCCGATCTTCTCAAGTCACTAGTCACTAGCAGTCATCGTTTCATCGGCCATCCTTCTCGGGCAGAGATATTGGGATAAATGTGACCCGAGCTAGCAGAGGCTTTGCAATTCGTTACTGGAATCCTCGCTGCATTCGTCTGCCGCGCTGTCATTTGACAGAAGAATGGCCTGTCAGGTATTGAGCACCAGCCCTTCCCAACCGCCTAACTTAATAACTTCGAACTCTGTTTTCTGTTCTGCCTGGATGGATGTGGATAGCCGTGTTCTGCATGGGTGGATGGATGAATGTGACACCCATGCTTTACCTGGCCAGTCTTGTAAGATGCATTGCGTAGTAAAGTTCGAACCGATGGGCTCGTCTGTCGTGAGCATAGCAGTTGCCACATCACACCAGTTCTCGCCGACCTGCTTTGGCTACCAGTCAAGCAACAGATTGACTTCAAGGTTTTGTTGCTCACTTTTAGGTCACTTCACTCTTTGGCTCCAGCCTACCTATCAGATCTACTGCCCTACCAGGCCAAGCATCGTACCACCTGCTGTTCGGAATCCAACAGTTTACCACTACCGAGTGCAAACCTCAAATCCTTTGGATACCGTGCATTTAGTTTGTATGCTCCCAAAGCCTGGAACTCCCTCCCGACTTGCATCAGAACATCCCCTGACTTGACCACATTTAAAAGAACTTAAAAACACACCTATCTAGTACAGCATATAGTGGGTCCTTGTGATTCGTCCTGTATGTGCTTATGCCTGCTGACACGTTTGCATGCTGCCACTAACCAAATTTGCATTATGACCCCGTGCACGTCACCCCTAACCACGATGTTCATGTTGTTTACCAAGCATGATACCACTCACCATTCAATCGTGTTTCACTTTGCAGCAAATGTAAAGTGCCTAGAAAGATGACATCCGATCATGGATGGCAGCAAATTTTCTAAAACTAAACGATGATAAAACTAACTTACTAGTTATGGGCAAACCTAGTGTTATTCAGAAATTGGAAAGGCTGACTTTCAAAATTGGCTCTGCCAGCATATCTCCAGTTGCATCAGCTCGAAATCTAGGTGTCATATTCCAAAGCAACCTCTCGTTAGACGACCACATCAGCTCCACAGTCAAATCAGCCTATTTTCAGCTTCATAACATTGCTAAAATTCGGGCTTGTTTAGATAAGGATACCACGTCCAAGTTGGTCCATGCATTCGTGACATCTCGTCTCGACTTCTGCAACTTACTGCTTACTGGCCTACCAGCATGTGCGATCAGGCGATTGCAGCTGGTGCAAAACTCTGCAGCTAGGCTTGTCTGTCGTGAGCGTCGCAGTTGCCACATTACTCCACTTCTCGCCGACCTGCACTGGTTACCAGTCAAGCAACGGATTGACTTCAAGGTTTTGTCGCTCACTTTTAGGTCTCTTCATTCTATGGCTCCAGCCTATCTTTCAGATATACTACCCCATCAGGCAAAGCATCGTACCACTCGCTTTTCGGAATCCAACAGTCTAGAAATACCTCGTACAAACCTTAAATCCTTTGGAGACCGTGCATTTAGCTCGTATGCTCCCACAGCCTGGAACTCCCTCCCGACCTGCATCAGAACATCCCCTGACCTGACCACATTTAAAAGAAACTTAAAAACATACCTATTTAGGACAGCATTTAGTGGGTCCTTGTGATTCGTCCTCGATGTGCTTATGCGTGCTGACACTGTTCATGCTGCCACTAACCACATTTGCATGCTGACCCAGTGCATGTAACCCCTAACCATGTTATTCATTTTGTTTGTTTTTCAAGCATGATTTTACTTACTATTCTATTGCGTATTACTTTGCAGCAAATGTAAAGCGCCTAGAAAGAGATTAAGTTCTCTGAGGGCGCTTTATCAAGTGCAATATTATTATTATTATTATAAAGAGATTGAGTTCTTTGAGGGCGCTTTATCAAGTATATAATATTATTATTATTATAGCCAAGCAGTGTCTCTAAGGTTTGACTGCAAGAGAGCAACCGACTGATTTCTTGTCTGTAGGGCTGTCATTTACCAAAAGCCCGTGTTAATTTTTTTTTGAATAAGCAACCACAAAGTCGGTTTATAAGGTACTGCTGTCCAGTCCGCTATGAAAGCACCTACGGGAGTCCTTGGTTTTTATATGCAGTGGGCTAGTGCAAGGGTGCAAGTGGGGCTCCTGCTTCTTTTCGGTTGCACGACCACGTCTATCGCTGCACGTCTTGCCGTGCCTCGTTGGCGTCGCTATGCTTGGCTGCCGAGACCGTACGTTTTGCTAGCCCTCCTTAATAGCTTTAGTCGAATAGAGTTGTCAATGTTACTTCGTCATTGCTTTCTCGTTTCTCGAACCAACCTCAAAGCCTTATGACCACGCTTTTAGCTCGAATGTTCTTATAAAGCTCGAAACTCACGGCCCACTGACGTCACGGCATCACCCGACTTAGCGACATTCAAAAAGAAGCTACAGATATACCTTTTCCCACAGCATTCGCTGGGTCCTTGTATATTGTGTGTGCTCATAGGTGCTGACACTGTGCATGTTATCACTAACCATATTTACATGCTATTTTTTTAGCTCATATAAAGTGCCTAGAAAGAGGTTTAGTTCACTGAGGGTGCTATGTAAATGTATTATTATTATATTACGACAATTGTCTTTGCTTGCTGAGATTGAACGTCGACGTATGTCATTTCAGCTGCCGCCCACTCCAAGAAAGCTACGACAAATGTGTCTTCCAGAATCTGGGCCAGGAGCGCCCGCCGCTGGGCTACTTCTCCAAGGTCAGGCTTCACGACAGCTCTCGTCCGAGGCCCTCTGTCGCCCACAAGTATCCCGACGCGATACCTGAGCCCGACATCGAAAACAAGCCGACTCCTGCCAGCGCAGAGAAATATGGGCCTCGCTATTTCTTCAAGTAGTGGCAGGCGGTCGACTCCACCTGCCACTACTCACTGCCTATGTTAGTTTAGCACGAGTGATGTGTCAAGTGGACTGCTTGGGAGTGGATTCGTGCTTGCCTATGAAGACTATTAATAAAGCACTGATTTATTATTATTTCTTCTTGATTGGTTGCAGCTTTTTTACCACAGCCACGGTAAATTGATAAGACAACCGGAATGAATGCCCGGCCAGCCTTCCTTCGATTGGCTAACCTAGGTGAGGTCACAGACTAGTCATAATCCCGAGTTAAAGCCTGTGTTAAAAGCGAAAGTGTTGACCTTGGCACCTCTCCATTTAGGGTAAAAGTGTATGTGCTCTCCTTGGCAAAAATTTCCGGCTTGGCAATGCTTGCCATTATCCAGAATATTTTCCTATAATTTCTTTACTTGTTTTCTAGGCGAATCTTGCATTCAGCAATGACTTACGATGATTGGATTGCTGCCATTAAGCAGACAGGTTTCGGATAACTGAGCAAAGCTGATGGATGCTTGTACGAATACTGTAGACTGGAGTAGGTCCGAATGAACAGCCGAGCCCCTGGGACACTTGACAAGCAATACGAATTGTTGCGTTATAATGAGAAAGGCAGTAGTCTCAGCTTCTTCAAATGCATTTTAAAGCGAAAAAGGCACGGCAAAAGCACTGACGGCTGAGCAAAGTTCTTACACTGACCAACAAGGCCCGCCACGGCTTGGCTCCTTCGTACCTAGCTGAACTGCAGCATCAGTTTCAGCCTGTTCGCACCCTCAGGTCCTGTGTGGACATTAAATTAGCTGTCCCATTCCTCCGCTTAAAGACAGTTGGCGACAGAAGCTTTAGCTCTGCAGGTCCTAGACTGTGGAACTCGCTTCCACAATTCTTACGCAACGACATCCACTCTCCAACTGTCGAATATGGCACATCTTTTTCAGCGGTCCTGAACTGCTACTTCTATGCTACTGACAACCTCAACTGCTCTCCTAACTCTGCTATGCTTCCCACTTTCTCTTTGTTGCGTGAGACGAAGTCTGTTGGGTACCGAATGCGTACCGAAAGCCGCTTAGGCTGTGAGTGCGCTATACAAAACTCTCCTGCGTGACACCCACATGGTCTTTATGACTTTGTGGAGTTACTGAAGGAGATACATTACATTACATATGGAAAGGTGTTGACAAAGACCAAAGAGGCGAGTGTACAGGAGAGGGATGTTACCGAGCTATATCCCGTCGTCTCGGCCGATAACATAAAAGCGTGAGCTTTAATCCAACTTTCGAATCCAACCTTCTATGGAGTGATACGAATGCTTGAGACTACGGAGCTCGAGACGACCGCCCGGTAACCGCGCGAAGCCCGGCTTGGGGGACAACCTCTGTCGCAAGAGTACACGCAAGGTGCACGCAAGCTGAAACGCGTCACGCACTGTGAAATTTGTCGCAGACCTCAGAGACCTGCGTCCTCTCCTCGCCGGCCCGAGCACGCTCGTCGTTATTATTATTATTATTCCGATAGCGGCCGCTCCGCGATCGGTACACTCTCGCAGAGCCGCCGCTATCGGAGCCGCAGCTAGACTAAGGGCAACAGCGGCGGCGGCGGCGACAATGAGAACACGTGCCCACTAACCGAAGCGCGGTGCTCCGAGCGAGTTGCGTCCAGATAAACCAACCCATTGACAGCAGCAGCGGCGACGCGAGCGAGCAGCGCTCCTAGCTAGAACGAACGCCGCCGCCACCGAGGTCACGAGGCGGCCGCGTGTCGTCGCGCCCCGATCCCGGTTTAAGAGAGCCGCGCGTCCAAGCGCGTCGCTTTTTATATTTTTATTCGACATTCTACGCCAGGAAAACGGCCAGCTCGCGCGCTAAGCGAGCTGGGCCAGCCGCTTCCCAGCAACGCCCATCGCAACCAAGCATGGCGGAGAGGAGCCGGTTGGTTACCACTGGCGACGTAACGCCGCCGGTAGGAAGTGAGCTGGTACGCTTGCGCGGAGCTGCTCGTTGGGATAGCATTCCGATTGGGAAAAAAGGCCAGCGTCTCCTCGACAGGGTCAGCGTCGCTGCAGACATGCACTCGCGCGCGAGATCCTAGCGTCGTCGAGTCTTGCTTGACGTTGAACGACAGCACGCGCCATGGGCGAAGTTAACGATGCTGTCGTCAAGAAGACCCAGGAGATCCTTGGGAAGATCATCAAGAAGCCTCCTCTTACGGATAAGCTGCTCGCGCGTCCTCCTTTCAGGTTTCTGCACGACATCATGACGTCGGTACGGTCGCGCCGCCGCCGCGCACGCGCACGAGCGCTAGCGCGCGACCCTGTAGCCTTCGTTCTTGCGCTGCCGGCGACGCTGTGCGCGAGTGTAGTGTCTTGCGCGTTGCCGAACCGGCCGCGCCGGCAGTCGGACCGGTCGGTCGGTGACGCTCTAGCCGCCGAGTCGGCATTGATCCGAACTCGATTAATCCCGCGATGCGCAGCAGCAGCCGCCGCCCGTGCGGCTCGGCGGCGGCTGCTGGTGCCGGGTGTAATTGCTTGTTGTATGGGCGCGGCGTGCCGCAGGAATGCAGCGTGGCGGCCTTTTACGTCGATCGCAGATTATCCGCGGGACTGGCTTCATGAAAGGCCTGTTTACGGAAGAGGAAATGAACTCGGAGGCTGTCAAAGTAAGCCGGCGTGCGGCCTCGCGATTGTAGACGCCCTTGGCTCAAGCGCTCTCGCTGCTGCCGACGCGAGCGCTTGCGAGACGAGCTGGGCGCGCGCTTTGAGTGCAAGGATATCTTTTTGCAGGAAAAGGAGCAGAAAATCGCTTTTCTTCAGAAAGTGATCGACATCGTCGGTACGAGCGTCGCTGTCGCTATTCAATCTCGCCTTTTCAGTATAGGCGAACATTGAGCTGTGCGAAAGCTGCGTCAAAGGGGGGCCACCAACGTCTTCCTCCTTTACCTCACCTCTCTCGAACCCCCGGCGGCATTAGTTCGGACGTGCGACGGCTCTCGCCTACGGCGTCAACGCACGCGCAGCTTTCACTTTGACGTCGACGCTGTTGCAGCTCGGAGACGGCATAGGTTTGACATCGTTCGAGATGGGCCACGTCCGTGTAAAAAGAAACTAAAAACGCACCTATTTATCACAGCATTTAGTGGGTCCACGTGATTCGTCCTTTTCGCATGCTAACAATAACCATATTTACATGCTGACTCTGTGCATGTCATCTCTAACCGTGCTATGCTTGTTATAATTGAGCATGCAACCGCTAGCCATGTGAGCATGCTTCTTTTACAGCTGTATGTGAAGTGCCTAGAAAGAGACTGGGTTCTCTGAGGGTGCTATACAAACGAAACGTAGTATTATTATTATTACTCGTTTAGCCGGCAAGAGCTGTCTGGTGACTCGTCTTTCATTTCTTCTTCTTGCAGCGCTGGCCACAGGCAAGAAGCTGTCCGTGAAGCCGTCGAAAATCGTCGCCGGTTTGGACGCTGACAAGACTAATGAGCTTCTGCAAGCGTTAGCAGAAGCCGTGACCAAGAGCGTAAGCACGTGACTGGGAGAGTGCTGCTGCTTCGCTGGGGGCGCCTGAAGCTTCATCGCTCGCGAAGCGCTCTAGCACCCCTCCATACCCAATAAACTGTCGGGCCTGGTCTTGGCAAAAGGCACCCGTGAGTGGCTGGGTGACTAGCTGCATTGAGGCGGCGCCATGTCGTGTCGGCGGCTGCCAGCGCTGCGTGCACAGTCTGCTGTGGCTTTGCGTGCTGAGCCCTAGCTCGAGTGGACATCGTGTTTTCTCAGACATCGTCAGGGCGCAAAGGGGTGAGTCGCATCCCCGTGTCTTATCAGCGCTCGGACCTCGAGGCGGCAGCATGACCGAACGGCAGCCTTGCGGCTTGGCGGTTGTATCGTGTTGTCAAGCGCGAACCGGATGCAAGCGGGTCCACCCAGCATCCTGCTGCAGCTTGCTACCGATCTGTGTTCTATTTCGTGTTTCGTTGTGATCTTTTTGACATGTGAAGTGCGGCTTGTTTTCTGCATGTCTATTTGCGTGTCTATGTTCGCATTTTGGTGGTGGCGCTGTGCACCTGAGCAAGCGGCTTCAGCAAGTCATGGCGCACCGCATGTGGCGCCCCTGCTGCTCACTTCCTGCGTCCTTCCTGTCTCACGGAACATGTCTTCCGCAGAGCTGGCAGATTCCGTAGCCACGTGCCGATGGATTGGGGGCTTGGCCACAACGACGAACCGTAGGCATGGACTCGATTTAGCGGTGCCCCTATCATCGCGTGTGTTGCATGTGCTGTCTGCCCGGTTCTCTGCCCACGAAGGTAGCATTTGGCAGTATCACATTTAACGTTTGTATGGTTGCAGTCTTGGCATTGCAACTGGTACCAAATCACTAGATATATATATATATGTGTGTGTGTGTGTGTGTGTGTGTGTGTGTGTGTGTGTGTGTGTGTGTGTGTATGTGTGTGTGTGTGTATGTATATATATATATATATATATATATATATATATATATATATATATATATATATATATATATATATATATATATATATATATATATATATATATATATATATATATATATATATATATATATATATATATATCGCTGTGAATGTGTGTGCGGGTATATGTGTTTGTGTGTGTATCCGTGTATTTATCGGCATATTCCTGTGTGTCTGTACAGTATTTATGTATTTGTGTGTGGGTGTGTGACTCCTTGTATTCTCCATGTGTTCACTCCTCCTCTTCTGTCTGTATTTCCTGCTGTCTGCTCCCTCCCATCTGCACGGTGTATATGTATGCGTGTGTGTGTGTGTGTGTGTGTGTGTGTGTGTGTGTGTGTGTGTGTGTGTATGTGTGTGTCTCTGGCAGATACCTTGGCTGCCCAGTTGCATTTACTCTACAGGGAGTGCAGGTCTCTGGGTTTTGGCCCTGTGCTATTTACTTGTTTGCTTAAGATCCTGGAACGTACCACCGTAGCGTGAATGATCTTATGCCGGCCTCAGTTGTTTGTCCTTTTACTAGTGGAACACCAGGTGATCACAATCGACATTTTCTCATAATCAACATCGCGTGTTTCAGTAGGAGCACGTGGCACTTTCAGCTTCGTACGACTGCACGGCAGTGCACACATCTGTATCGATCGTAGAATTTCCTAGCCAAGTAGTTGGCTAATCTGTTAACTTATGGCCACTAAATGCATTTGTTATTTTCCATTTACCTACCTGTTGCTGTGCACCAATTGTTCCACAGCTCTACCATACCTCAGTGTATCCCAGAGAGACGCAGACAGCTGCTTGCTTGCTCCGCGTTGTCTGTCTGCCTCCCTGTCTCTACCTCTCCCAGCAACCACTCTCGCCACCCGTCAGCCGATGTACCCGCATTACGCCGATTTACTTGGGGGGGGGGGTTAAAAGTGTCTGCCTGCTGACGGCACGCAGAGCGCCTGTTCGCCTATCCTCAGCCGCTTTCGGTATCCGCTTTTGCAGAGAGCAGAGCATGACTATGTAGATGTGTGCTATCTCACTTTCTAGGCTGCCAACAACGATGACCTCGTCAGGCAAGTTCTGGGTGGTGGTGGCGGCGGCGCCAGCAGCGAGGTTGGAGGCAGCAGCAAGTCATCGTCGGCTAAGTCTAAGGAGCAGTCGCAGCCTGCAGCCGCCTCGAGCAGGGAGAGCAGCGCCGACAAAGGAGGCAGTAACCGGAGATCGGAGAAAGATGCCGGAGGCGGCGGCGGCGGAGGAGCGAAGGTGCGCTGGCCGCGAGTCATGCTCCCCTGGCCAACGCCACGGGGGGGGGGGGGCAGCGCCCCGTTTGAACCTGCGACGTCCGAAACCAAATACATGAGTCACGCCCATTTCTGCAGATGGCACCCTGTCAGTCCGACTAAGCCTACCCGCTAGAGGTGTGATTGCCCGCCCATGTCACGCTCTCTTCCTCCTTCCACGCCCCATTGGCCTAGACGCGGGGCAGTGAGTGAGCGGATGAGTGCATCGAGGCCGAGCGGTGCTTGCGCTCGCTCTGACCTCTGCCCGTGGCTGCCCACGTGAGCGGTTGTCTTTGTGCACTTCATACCTGCTGTCGTCTCGCTGAGGCTGAGGCTACCACTTCCGTCTCGCTTGCCTTCAGACAAGCTTGCTTAGTAAGCCAGACGAGTCTCATGAGTCACTGCAGTGCCCGCCACGACTGCCCACAGCGATGCCTTGGCTTTCTCCCCCTTGTCACTGGAAAACGTCCAGCACCTCATTCGTTCGACCGCTCACCTGTGTCCCATTGGTTAGCGGCTGGCTGCTGTCACGCCACCCGCCACACTTCTTTCCGTTCATCTGTACGGCCCTGGCGCTAGCTATCTGCGCTTCGGTGTGGGTGTGCAAAAAAAAAGGTTGGCTGATCAAGCAGAGTAGTTTGTGTAGCGATGGAAGAGCCTTAGTGTATATCAAACTGCTTGCAGCGGGCAATCCTTTATTGTCCGCTGCATGCAGGACTCGAACCCGCAAACTGGGTCGCTAAGTGCAAGCACGTGACTCCTGGGCCCAAAGACCCGACCAGCGGCCAGTTCGGCTTTTCGGTCTGCTTCCACGTCACCTTTGTCGGTGCACAGGCTTGTTGCTTGCATGGCAAGCGCTTATGTCTCTGCCTCTGCGCTCCCCCTTCGCCTGCAGGAGCAAAAGCATTCAGACTTGGCGGCTCCTGCAGCCAAGGACGCGGCCCCTGCAGCCAAGGACGCGGCCCCTGCAGCCAAGGACGCGGCCCCTGCAGCCAAGGACGCGGCCCCTGCAGCCAAGGACAAGACGGAGCCGTCACGCAAGCATGGTGGCCCTCCGGCAGCCGAAGACAAGGCGCAGACGTCGGCGGCGGCTGCCGCGGCATCGAAGGAAGACAAGAGGGAGAGCAAGCAGCAGCCGGCGGCAGCGGCGCGCTCGGAGCGAGGAGGCGAGGAAGAGCGACCTCAGCAAAGCCAGGAACAGCGCGAGCGCAGCGGCGGCGACGACAAGGTGAGCCGCTGCCAGCAAGTGACGATCTCAAAGAGCCAACGAGGGATAAAGGGAGATACAGCCATGCAGATGTACATGCCGAGAGGGGAAAGAAAGAAAGAGAGAGAGAGGGAGTGAGTGTGTGTGTGCGTGTGCGTGTGCGTGCATATCTCTCTCAGAGATGAAGGAGAGAGAAGAAAAGAGAAAGATAGAACAGGAAGAGGAGAACAGACACGGCAGAAGGGCAGTGCAAGATTTGGAGATTTCAGGGGATCCCTGCGTGTAGTGCAACTGTTGCCTCTGCCTGCACGAGCATTATCATTTAGCTCGTGTCAATTGTCGTGTGCGGCTGCTTTTTGCAGCGCAGGGAAAGAACAAAAGACAGAGACAGTGGCGGGCGACCTCGCGAGGCGGCAGAAGAGACGGGAAGCAAGCAGCAAGCTGCCAGCGCAGCAGCGCCAGCAGCCGCGGGCGCAACCGACGATGGAGACAAGACCCTAGTCAACGGAAGCAAAGAGGACGAGGTGCGTGGCTGAACCCGTTTGTAGTCACAGCCAGTTCACGCCCTGCCGGTTGGTTGATTGAGCTTGACAGTCGTTGCAGCGGCGCTCAGATCAGGCATCCTCGAGCGTGTGTCCTCCTGTCCAGACCCGCCTGAACTGCTTCTTTGCCACGCGCCGCACTGATCCTGTATGCTTGCTGTGCGGCCAGTGACGAAGCTGCCCTCGGTCGGCTAGGCAGGAAGTGAAGAGCACCGCTCGTTCCGGGGCCTCGTGGCAATCTCGAGGTGGCGTTGGAAATGCAATAGTGCTGAACAAGTGTGTTGACAGTGAATAGTGCGGCTTCCTTTGCAGCAAATGTAAAGTGCCTAGAAAGAGACTGTGTTCTCCGAAGGCACTATAACAAATGTATTATTATTATAGACTGGCTCTGCGGCACAAGCAGCCGCAATCGCCATGGGTGCTGGCTGTGCGAAGCCACGTGACCAACACTGCCGGAGCTAGTGCGCCTAAGTGCAGGATAGCAGTTGCAGCCAAAGCAGACGATGACCGGCATTTCTTAGTATCTGCAGCACTTGGGTGACACTGCGTGTTCTCGTTACCTATTGCAGTGGTGGCAGTGACATGCCCAAGCCAGGTGCCCTCGCGAGCCATTGTGCCTGTCTCTGCTCCTGGGTCTTAGCCTGGGAAATGCGGTGCTCACTCTCAACCATCGAGATAGTGGGTTCGAGTCGTGCAGCAGGCAATCACATATTGCCCTCTGCTGGCGACGGCAATAGCTGCTAAAGCTCTCCTGACGTCTATGGATGAGGCCGTTAGATCAGCTAGGCTTTATTTGTACTTTTATCTTGCTTGCTGCCGAGAAGCACGATTCACCGGTAGCCTACGTGCGAGCCCCGACAGAGAGAGAGCCTCAGATTCGGACGTCCAGTTCATGACTCTAAATCATGGCGCTGATCGCGAAGGTGTGCGCGGCTGATAGCAAACGTAATGGCTCACTAGCTAAGGTGGTTGCTTTTCATGACCTTGGCCCCGAGGACGTGGGTTCGAATCCTGCGGTGGGCGATCCTTTATCGCCACTGCAAGCGGTGGTGATAGTCGTAAAGGCTCTTCTCTTGCTATACAAAAAGAGGCCATTAAATCAGCTAGTATTTATTTAAATCTTGCCAGGGTTTCTTTGACGGCTGCATATTTCCATGGGGCACCCAGCCGTGCGCTGAGTGGCCCATACGGAGAGAGCCAAGGGCTGCCTGCAGCGGGGAGAGGTGGGGGGGGGAGCACGGGGATATAGGTTGCTGAGCTTGCCCCCCCCCACTCCTCTATCCTGCGAGTGCCGTCCATCCGGTCCAGTGGGTGCTCGTACAGCGTCAAATGTAGTCCCTCGCAGCCCGCTTGCCCTTTGCTGCTAGCTTCGAATATCTGTGGCGAGATGAGAACGGCAGTACTCTTTGATATCAGACACGCAGCTCGAACTTCTGCTTTGGAAAGGAGATACGAGTTTGATAATGATACTCCTGACAACAATAACAATAATTAAACTTTTTATATTTGTAAGGAGTGGGGTGATGATGTAATTTAGACTAAACAACACCTGTCAGGCGGTGAGAAGCAGTTTGCTTTACATGAATCCCGGATGTGCAAGCAGAGGACCGTGAGTCTAAGTCCAGGGGGAAGGGGTGTAAGCAGCTAAGCCTCGGCATGAAGAAGTTGGGTGAGGCTACCGCAGCTTGGTTCCGGCTAGGCAGAACGGCTCACTGCCTACAGTCTTGTGACGTTAATTAATAGAGTAACAATTATAAAATATTTAAAATAGCACTATTGGAGAATTTAGGCCTCGGTCTAGACATTCAACATACTGTATGCTTGAAAAGCATGCACAGCGATTCCAGCATGCTCAAGAACACTAGAGAACATTAACGAGGACATAGCAAATGCTGTGATGAGCTCATATGGCTTTGCTGCTTCCCCATCAAATTGGGAAGCATTGAAATGTCATTTGGTAACAACTTCCGGGCTTTGTAAGCATGAAGCTGGTGGCACCGCCTCCAAAGGATTTGCCCCTGTCAAACAAACTGAGTCTGTGGAGCGGGTAGCACATTTTTAGGAAGTATTTTGGACGGATAGGCCCAGAGAATTTCGAGATCTATTTAGAAGTGAGTGACCAATACCTTGGAGTCGATATATTGCTTGATAGGAAGCTTGTGCAAATATTGGTCCAAGAGATGCCAGTTTTTGAAAGGGTCAGGCTAGCCACTAAACATCTACGTATTTTTTTCTGTTTTTTACCAGCAGAGGCTGAAATTAGCAGCAAGCACCACTGTTCACTTTAGAGGGTGTTACCTGTAGCTAGGACGTCTCATCGCTGGTGCCAGTATGGTCACTCGAACATTTAGCTAGCCTTCAATGACAGATATTTTCTGCAAAATATCGTGCAGCAAAGAAAGGAAACCCTTTCAAAACCCGTGGATGCGGAACCGGCCAGTGGCTTGGCTTGCCAACGTTGATGGCCAGATTGCCTCTGATGGGTCCCGGCAGGTTAAAGGCAAAAGTGCTCACACGGTGTCAGGAACAAATCCAACGGACAGGTAAGTCTGATGGGACCTGGTAGCTGCCAGTAATAATCATAACGTTTGTGTAGCACCCTAAAGAAACAGAATCTCATTCAAGCCACGTTGCATATGTTTGAAAGGAACCATATTGACTAATACTTACATATGTATATAAAAAGACATCTCTCTCTCTAAGAGACTAATAACAACACGTATGTTAGAATGATCCTAGAGTGTGGAACTCACTCACGATGGACGTTGCGACATCCCTTGACGTGACATTTAAAAAGTCAGAAACACTCTTGTTCCTCACAGCCTTTATTGGATCTGTGTGATTGTCCTTTGTATGCTTGCTGACATTGTGCATGTTATCACAAATAAATTGACATGCTTCCTTTACGGCATATATACAATGCAAGGATAAAGATTCACTTCTCGTAGGGCGCTATGCAAATGAATTGTAGTTTTTCAATTTTTTTCAGGTGCTTGGGCTTTGGTTCGTGGGAATGAGTAGAAAACTTTGTGTTTTGCTGCCAAGGCTCACTTCGCGCCCTTGTGACGGCAAAATGCATGTCATACGTGCAATATGTGTATATATATATATATATATGTATATATATACATATATGTATATATATATATATATATATGTATATATATGTATATATACATATATATATATATATATATATATATATATACATATAGGCAATATGCAGAGATTTATACGAGATATGGCATTGTACTATAGTCAGCAGTCGTTTGGTTTCAAAGAGACACCCTACTTAGTTTGCCGCTTTGCTTAATCGGCACGGTCTAAGTCACGTGATATGCTCGGCCTGAATCAGTCTTTGGCTACCCTTGTCCGAGGCCTGGCCTCGACCGCATTACTTGCTGTGGCATCCTTTTGCCCGACTGATGGAGCACTGACTTGCACAGCGTGGAGGGTACACACACACACACACACACACACACACACACACACACGCACGCACGCACGCACGCTTGCACCCACACGCACGAATGCCTGCACACACGGAGGGCAAATTGGCCAGGAATAAGCAGCAGCATCGCGGAGCACTCGCCTCGCCCGAGCGAACGCTTGCAAGCAGCAGGGGGAAAGTGTGCAAGTCAGTGTCCTGTGAACGGTTTTGACTTCGCAGCCAGTGGTAAGCGTCCTCGGAGCGATGCCGTCTATGCTGCTATAGCTGTTGTCCTTCAAGGCCGATGCACGGCAAGACTGCCAGCGCATCTCACGCAAACGTGCGCGCATCTTGCATCTTGCTCTAGTGCGTTTCTCGGCCCCTGCTGGTATCACAGCGACAAGCCGAGATCGGCATTCTGCACGTGGCGGAGGCAGTTTGCCAGTGAGCAAGCTGGCCCTTTCTGGTATCAGCAAATCGCTTTCAGTCGAGCAACACGCCAAGCGAGCATGCAAATGCAATGCTAGCAATCGCCTACGCGGCTGATCGCCTTCGTTCCAGGATCCTCCGGCGAACAGGATACCCAGGCCATCGTCGGCCAAGGGCTCCAGGCGACGACACCGTGAAGGTGAGGGCCGCAACGTTGTTGGGCTATACCTTTCGGCCAGCTCACGCCTTTCTCGGAGGATGCCTTTTTGACCAAGCGCTCGTGACGTAGCGGTCGCAGTCTCGGCCTCCGTCGTGGCAGCCTTTAATGCCTTTAAAGGGTTTGCTCGAAATCAAGTAGTCGCTAGAGGCTGCGACCATACTTTACATCGTCGTATGCCGATCCCGGGTCGTGCTCGCGGTTTGTGACGGCATCCAGCCAGCGTGAGACTTGGCCAGCGAAGCCGCTGACTCCTGCTCTAGCCGCGTCTGCTAGGTACGTCGTCACTTTGTAAATGCTGGGAGCATCCAACGATGGGGCATCATTGCTATGGCATCACTACCGTGCACTCGCTGGCTGCTGCTGCTGCACAAACCTGCCTTAGTAGCGCGGGCTGGGAATAACTAATGAGGCTTCTTGGTCGGCAGGAAGTGTAAGCCGTTTTTTCTGACCGACGATGCCCTCCCATTGCTGGATTTTCCTCCTGTTGCCGGGCCAGGTTGGGGGGCCAGCAGTGGCTGCTCGGCGGCTGTTGCTACGCCTGCGGCGCCGCGTGTACGCTGTCGTTTTTTGGCTTGATTTTAGGCAAGCGAGTTGCACGCGAGTCAGATGAAGGTATGTCTTAGTCGATGTGCAGGCAGTAGAATAGACTGCCACTGCCTTTGCTGCCTTCTTTGCGATTGCTTTTGGTATTTCCGCCTCACCTTCTCTACCACCTCTGCCTCCGCCGTCTCAACTTCTCTACTGCCTCCTCCTTTTCCTCCTCCCCTCCTCCTCCTCCTTCTCTTATCGTGTCTTCCCTCCTTGTCCTCTTCTTTTTATTTGTCTTCTCTCCTGCTCTTTTCACTTTTGTCCTCGTTCTCCTCTCTTCTCTCCTCTTCTTCCTCTCACCTCTCTTCCTGCTCCTTTCACTTGTCTTCTTCCTTCTTCTCCTCCTCCTCCTCATCCTCCTCATCCTTCTCCTTGTCTCCTTCTCCTTGTCTCCTCCATTAACTTCTCTTCTTCCTCCATCATTCCTGCCGCCTGACAATGGCTGATGAGCGCTCTGCTTTCTGGCCGGTGCCGAGCAGGCTACTCATCTGCACGCCTTTTCGGTAGACTGCCGACTTAATATCGCGCGCTATGCAGCTGGTGCAGAAGCAGGGGACACGTGACAGCTAGTGCCGTGCACCAGTAGTCTGCTTCATTTTTTTCGCGATGGGGTGAAGCAGCCCCACTGCCGGGGCAAGTTGGCTGGTGATGCACGCCTGCTGCCTCCGATGCTGCTCTGGATGGTGCAGAAGACTGCCACCACCTTCACGAGTTAGCTCTTGTCCGACGACAGGAACAAATGTGTGTGTGTGTGTGCGCGTGTGGTAGCCATGTTGCTTATGCACCGGCCTCTGTGGAGGTCGCTCGATGTGCCAGCTATCGTGGTGTGCTGCTGCTTGTAGCATAGCACATTGACCGCAGCTGTCCGGACGGGGGGGGGGGGGCACCGTATCAGCCAGCCCTGCCTCCTCAACGGCATCGGAAGTGATGCAGGTCTGTCACTAGTTACCCCCCCTTGCGCTTGCGAGTCTGTCTGACGGCAGTGAGGCGGTGACAGTGGGCACTGTGGCGATGGGGCTTGTAGGTTGGCATGGATAGGATTTGTTTCATTCGTGCCAGCAGCACCTTCGTATCGAGGCTGGTTATCGTGATCTTGTACAAGATGGGTTTTCGTTTGGGCATTCGACTTTTGTGAGCATGCATCATGCGTTGTGTGTCTCTCCTCCCAAAGGGTAGGGTATTTGTCCCCGGAATCTCGATTTAGTTGTGCGACACCTGGTCATGGATGATAGTGCTCAGTCGCGGTTCGGGCGTCTACCCTTGTCCAGACTAGAAGAGCGACTGGCAGCAGTATTTTTGCAAGAGATAAGCAGCATGGAAGATTTCTTCGTGTGTACATCTTATCAGCAATGAGGCTGGAGGCAAAAGCTATTTAACTTTGTCAATCTATCGTGTGCTTGTGGCAATTTTACAATAAAAATAATAATAATAATGCATTTGTACAGCACCCTCTGAGAACTGATTTTCTTTCTAGGCACTTTAGATATCTTGTAGAAGAAGCGTATCGATATGTTTAGTGATAACATAACAGAGTCAGCTTGCATAAGCACACAAAGGACAATTATTAAGGATCCAGAAAATGCTGTTAATGTGATGAAAAGGCTTGCTTTTAACTTTTGGATTTGGTTACATCAGCCAAAAGTGAGCTCCCGGCTTTGCAAGCATAGGGACTAAAGGCACTGTCTCCAAACTGATTTTAGGTTGCTAAGTGCACAGCTAAAAAACTTGAGTCCATAAATCGGGTGGCATGATGCCTAGTCTAGTTGAGGAGTACCGGTAGTTCTGATAGGTAGGCTGGAGCAAGGAAATGAAGACCTAAAAGTGAGTGATAAAACGTTGAAGTCGGTGTGCTGCTTGATGGGAGCTTGTGCAGGTCGGCGAGAAGCAGTGTATTGTGGCAACTTCGACACCCTTGACAGACAAGCCTAGCTGAAGAGTTTTGCACCAACTGTAAGTGCCTTAGTGCACAGGCCGGAAGACCTGGAAGCAGTGAGTCAGAGAATTCGAGACGGGATGGATGTCAAAAATGCATGGATCAACGTGGATGTCGTCTAGTGAATGTTCACTTTGGAACAGTAATGTAATGTATCTCCGTCTGTAACTCCACAAAGACTGAGGGTGTTACGCAGGACAGTTTTGCATAGCCCACTCACAGCCTAAGCAGCTTTCGGTATGCATTCGGTAGCCAACAGACTTCATCTCCTGCAACAAAGGGAAAGTGGGAATTGTAGCTGAGTCAGAAGAGCAGTTGAGGTAGTGCGTAGTATGGAAATAGCAGCTCAGGACCACTGAAAAGGATGAGTCGGTAGCAGGAGAGTAGTTGTCGTTTCGTAAGAGTTGTGGAAGCGAGTTCCGCAGTCTAGGACCTCCAGAACTAAAGCTTCTGTCGCCAACTGTCTTTAAGCGGAGGAATGGAACAATAATTTATTGTCCATACAGAACCTGAAGGTACGAAGAGGTTGAAAATGGTGCAGCAGTTCAGCTAGGTAGTGTACCTAGATTTTGTGCAGATGCACCTAAAGATAATCGGGTAGAGCCCATTTTGAGGGATACCTTTACTAATTTCTGAGTCAAGCTAGGTTTGTGTATAACTAGAAATTTGGTTTCATTGTCAATCAATGTGAGCAAAATTCCCAAATCCAAGAGCCAGCGCCAGCAATGAATGCAGCAAGAGCGTGTATGCACAGCAGTGTGTCGTTTGCGTAGACATGAAAGGGTAAATTGCTCGTGATTACATCGGCTGCAGCAAGATTATAAATTGTGAAAAGAAGTGGACCAAGCAGAGAGCCCTGTTGTAGAGAGCCCTTTAGTTTAGAGGCTCCTCGGGTGATTGTCGCCGATCGACATCAATGCTCTGGAGTGAGATCGGATATAAACCGTTGCATTGCAGTGCCACCGCTGATACCCACGCAAGATTAGAGGCACTCGAGAATTACTTGGTGATCAATAGCATCAAACGCTGCCAACAGATCTAGCAAAACAAGCAGGGAGACTTTACCTCAGTCTGTGTTCTTAAGCAAGTCCTTCAGCACCCCAGCAATGCCGACTTGAAGGGTGATCAGCTCTAAAACGAGGTTTGAATTTACCTGCTAGATTTGAAATGTTGATGTGAGAGTTTGGCTGGTCCAATACTACTCAGGCTGGTGTCTTAGATAGGAATGGCTGTAAGGAGACAGGAAGGTATTCTAAGGTATTAATTACTTAAGTTCTCCTGGTCTAAAGTTACGTCCTTAATGACTGGCCCTAACAACAGCCTATCTGGTCTAGCAACTGATGCTAGTAACTGTTCAACGAACTATCCCCAGGCATTCGACGCCACGACGATGGCTGCGAACGCCAAACCTTAAAGAAATATACCTTACATCCGGCAGTGCTGGTGGCATGCACAGCGCTGTCTTGGGCAGAGCCGCCATCATCTGTGTCTGCTTGGGGAGTGGCGCCATCACGCCACGATGTTACAACATATTCAGCTCTGTTTGTATGTGTGCGCATGCCGTGGCGCACTGTGCCTCGGTATCCGGCGACGTGTTGCAGCAGGCGGCCTCATTTCTTGCTATTTCAGAGGACGACCACGGTGGAGCAGACAAACGAGATGACAACGGAGCCGACGAGGACGGCGATCTGAACGCGCCGCCTGCGTCCGAGCCGTGAGTCGATCATAGATTTGAGGCAAAACTCCTGCATGCACTGCCTCCCCGACATGTCTGCTCTCTGTTCAGCCGTCATTGTACCTTTCACTGGATGTAATTTTGTGGTCCTCCCCTCTGCCCTTTTGCCTCTCGACTTCTCTGACCTCTTCTTCCTTGAAGCAGTGTTCCATTTACCAGCGTGACCTAAGCTGTCAAAGCTTGCTTACTTTTTTTAGCTTCATTTTGTCGACTGCATCCGTTCTTCCATCTCTCGCTCTACTAAAGGGGAAATGGAATGTGGAGTTGTTCCCTCTAGCTTATTGTTTAAATTACATAACGAGCACCAACTGCTGGTGATTGCTGTGACTTATTTGATGATTGGTAGTAGTCTTAGTAAATCTCCCTGGGTCTTCCTCATTCCTTCCGAGCACGTGTCAAGCGTCTAGAGAGATTTAGTTCCCTTCGCGTGATGTGTAAATGTTTTCATTGATCACAAAGTTCTTCAGAGCGCCTCTCATTTCGCCTGGGTATCACTGGCACTGCTCTGCAGTGGTTCAGGTCCTATCTCAGTGGGAGACTCCAGAGTATTGACTAGAATGGACAAAAATCATCTGAGGTACCTCTGAAATATGGGGTAACTCAGGGCTCCGTGCTAGGTCTAGGTCGGGTTCTTTTAATGGTTTATACTCTCCCTCTTGCTGATGTGATTGCCAAACACAATCTAGGCTTTCACTTCTATGCGAATGACACTCAGTTGTACCTTTGCTTTCATCCCTCCCAGCCTTCGAGCACCTCAAATTCTCTAAACTCACTTGCTGCATGTATTGATGACCTGCACACATGGATGGCAGCAAATTTTCTAAAACTAAACGATGATAAAACTAACTTACTAGTTATGGGCAAACCCAGTGTGATTCAGAAGTTGGAAAGGCTGACGCTCAAAATTAGCTCTGCAAGCATATCTCCTGTTGAATCCGCTCGAAATCTAGGTGTCATGTTCCAAAGTGACCTCTCGTTAGACGACCATATCAGCTCCACAGTCAAATCTGCCTATTTTCAGCTTCATAACATGGCTAAAATTCGGGCTTGTTTAGATAAGGATACCACGTCCATGTTGGTCCATGCATTCGTGACATCCCGTCTCGACTTCTGTAACTCACTGCTTACTGGCCTACCACCATGTGCGATCAGGCGATTGCAGCTGGTGCAAAACTCTGCAGCTAGGCTTGTCGGTCGTGAGCGTCGCAGTTGCCACATTACTCCACTTCTCCCCGACCTTCACTGGCTACCAGTCAAGCAACGGATTGACTTCAAGGTTTTGTCGCTCACTTTTAGGTCACTTCATTCTTTGGAATCCAATAGTCTACAAATACCTCATACAAACCTCAAATCCTTTGAAGACCGTGCATTTAGTTCGTATGCTCCCAAAGCCTGGAACTCCCTCCCGACTTGCGTCAGAACATCCCCTGACTTGACCACATTTAAAAGGAACTTAAAAACACCTATTTAGGACTGCATTTAGTGGGTCCCTATGATTCGTCTTTAATGTGCTTATGCCTGCTGACATTGTGCATGCTGCTACTAACCACATTTGCATGCTGACCCTGTGCATGTCACCCCTAACCATGTAATTCATTTTGTTTGTTTATCAAGCATGATATTACTCACCATTAAATTGCATTTAGTTTTGCAGCAAATGTAAAGTGCTTAGAGAGAGATTGAGTTCTCTGAGGGGGCTTTATCAAGTGCATTATTATTATTATTTTTAGAAAACGTAAAGTGCTTAGAGAGAGACTGAGTTCTGAGGGGGCTTTATCAAGTGCATTATTATTATTATTATTTTTAGAAGACCTAATGTGCCTAGAAAGAGATTGAGTTCTCTGAGGATGCTTTATCAAATGTATTATTAATGTCATTATTATGTTTGCAAAGTGCTGTCGTGGTCGTTTATTGGGGGCGTAGACTTTTGTCGTTCGTTCTCTGATGGTGCCACCTTTTTTTTCATTTGGCAGCAGCAGTCAGCGGTGTCGCAGCCGCCGCTCGTTCGTTGCAGGAGACGACTGGTGAGGCCGAGCAGCGCACGGCCGGCACCGCCCAGGGTGAAGAAACAGGAGGGCGCCGCAGGCTCGGCCGGACCGGAGCGCGGCTCCCTCCAGGAAAGGTATGCGCTGCCTACGCGTTGGACGTGCACGCGTGCGAGTCGTGTCATTGTGCCGTGCCAGTGCCGTCGTTTTTTTTTAGTACAGGTGGACTGATTCAACAGCCGTGCTTGCATACCAAGGACCTAAATTGTCAAGCTACAAGTGCCTTCTCCCGAGGCTGGGATCCGGGTGGGGGGAGGGGGGCTAGTGCTTATAACCGCAGGCTCCTGTTGACCTGCGACTGTTTTCATAAACTGGGAATACTTGCACTTATAGTCAATATTTCTTACTTTGTCTGTGTGTGTGTGTGTGTGTGTGTGTGTGTGTGTGCGGGTGTGTGTTTAGGATAGCTAAAATAAGGAAACTGAAGACCTCGGACGAACGTATGCAGCTGCTGCTAGTAATAGCGCATGTCGAAGAAATCTGCGCATCATCCGCTCTCAGCTTGCTCGGCTGCCCTGACAGGATAACCCGTTGCATGACGTCACAGACGGTCGCTTGTCAGCTGGCTGGTGGCCATCTGAGCCGCGTTGCGCAGGAACGGCAGAGCAAGCCTCGCGGGTCGCGGGTGCCTCGGCGGCAGCCACATCGCATCTGCCCAGTCGCACGTGACCCGCACGTGACTTGTGCCGCCGCACGCGCGCAGGGTCGACAGCGGCAAGAGAGTGACAAATCTCATCACCGAAACCGGAGATAAGTCGGATGACGACGATACCTTCATCGTACAGGACGGCGTCGGAGCGCAGGATCCCGGAGGCTCGGCGCCAGAGGCAGAGCGGGCCACAAGGGACGCCGCCGCAGCCGGCGCAGGCGCGGACGACGGCGGCGAGCACGGTGAGTGGGACAGAGGTCGCGAAGGGGGCGGAGCTTGCGGCCAGCCACCACATCGTGGCGGTAATGGAGCAGGAGGGTGTGGTGCTTGCACGATGCTGCTTCCTAGTGCGCACACTCGTCACCTCTGCGTCCATTATTAGGGACTATTTCTAGATCCCCGTGGGCCAATCGCGAGCCTCGCTGTAGTTGCCTCAGTTCCCCCTCTTCCTTAGGAGCCTTACCCGGCAAGCAGCCCTTCAGGACAGCATGGCAGCAACTCGGAAACAGGCTGACTCACGTGAGAGAGCTGACCCCGTGGGCTGACCCGCGAAAGACCATCGCATCTGTCACTAGCAAAGCAGAGTGGAAAAAACTCGTGCCGAAAAGCAGAGCAGAGAGTCGATTAAATTAACACAAAAAGAGGCCGTGGAAGCCAAAGTGAAATGGAACCGCTGTTCTCCCGTTCCGTGGTTTCGCCTTAATCCTCCTCCTCCTTTCAGGCACAACAGCACCATGCCGGTCTTGGCCACTGCCCCATGCCTCGGGCCGTGGCGCAGTTGGCAAGCTGACCGCCTGCCTGCCATCCCCTGGTTCAGCAATGCAGTCACAGCTTGCCCAGTCGTTGGAGGCTTTTAACATGCACCACTAGTGTCCCTGTCTTTTGTTCTCTTTCTAATGCTACCTCCCACCAGCTAAGCTCTTGAGTGCTAGGCGATCGCTAGTTGGCTCCCTTCCACCGCCTCCTTTCTAAAGTCACTCGCTCTCCTCCCTTCTGGTGCTGACACTCTTGTTGCGCTCTGAAATGTAAGTCGCTTTCACTACTTACATTGCAGCAAATGTAAAGTGCCTGGAAAGAGATTGAGTTCTCTGAGGGTGCTTTATTGAGTGTATTATTATTTTTATTATTACTATTAGGCGGTCTCGTCAAGAAAATTCTTGAAACAAAGAAAGAGTTCGAAGGCAAGCAGCAGCAGCAGCAGAGCTCGTCTGCTTCGACCAAAGGTGACACGGTAAGTAGTGCTGCCCGCCACCCCGGTTTTAATATTCTAGCTGTAAAGATGCTTAGAAATAGTACTACTATTTCATACTTCGTTATTTCTTTAATTGCTACTTAACAAGCTTGTACATGCAGTAGTCTGAACAGGCTAGGCTAAGAAAGCACCAAGCACGAATCAGTCACGCGAGGCAGCCTGCAATGGTTAAAGTTAAAGAAAAAATTGCCAGTGAACTATTAGTAATAATGATAAATAGTTATAAATTTGCATGGCACTTTCAGAAAACTTTCTCATCTTGGGCAGTTTACCAACTGCAGTCGCTTTCTAGCCTTATTGTGGGCCCCCATCCACCAGTAGCACTTTTGAGAAGGGGGGGGGGCAGTTTTGCAGTGCAAAGCGGTGACAAAGTGAACAGTGCAAGTTGATCCGACTGGTGGCACCCCTTGGTTAATCACTAATGTCACGCTATATTTGTCCGCATTACCGACTATATGTGCCAGTGTGTGCGACCGGTTCTAGTTGCTGTTGTCAAGTCTGTCCACGTGCAACTGGCTGACCAACTTCATCCACGCATATGTGCCCTGAAGCTATAGGCAGCAATCCGGAAACCCTTGGCCTCAGGTAAATAATAATATAACTATACGCTTGTGTAGCACCCTCGGCGAAGCTCTTTCTAGGCACTATGCATACGCTATACAGGATGCATGACAATGTGATTGGTCCTACTGCTTGAGCAGGGTCTGGAGACCAGTGGCTGCTGGTGCCCCACAGCAGCCATTTATTTGAGGCAGCGGGCGGTAACACTTGGCTGCACAAAGCAGCTGTGAGCTCGCCGTGTGAGGCCTAGTCCGAAACTGGCGGTCCGGTCGTGACCTCTTTCCTTTGACAAGGGGGAGGGGGCTGTATGCAGAGCTGCAGGCTAGAAGATGCAGACTGAGATGGCTTGGCCCTGGCAGGAGGTTCCACTGCAGTCTGGCGTTGGGTGCGTAAAAATAATAATGATGCATTATTTGTACAGCCCCCTTCAGGGACCGTGATCTCATTCTAGGCACTTTAAATTTGCTGTAGAGGAAGCGTGATCAAACGGTTAGTAATCCACGTGTCAACAAGCATTGGTTAGAGGTGACATGCATAACGTCAACAACTCGTTGGCACGATTGTGCTAAGTGTGTGTGTCCCTCTCTCTCTCTCTCTCTCTCTCTCTCTCTCTCTCTCTCCTAATAACAGTTGCATGCAGAGCAAGTGCCAAAGGGAAGAGCAAAGAGACGTGTATTTCATTTGTGCTCTTCTCTGCGCGGCCGCTGCAGAGCACGACGATCACGGAGGCGGCGATGAAGAAAGAGCGCGAGCTGATACAGCGTGAGGTGGATAAGCTGCGCGCCAGCATCCAGACGCTGACGCGAAGCGCCAACCCTCTCGGCAAGGTCATGGACTACGTGCAGGAGGACGTGGACGCCATGCACAAGGAGCTGCTGTCCTGGAAGAAGGAGAACCGAGAGCTGGCGCAGCAGCTGCGCCGCGAGCAGAGGTGAGCGCCTCGGCAGCCACCGAGAGCGCCCCTTGTCGGTTCCTTCCGGCCACCAGCGCGCCACGACCAGCATCGTTTCCACCGCAGGCCAGCAATGCAAGGCTTGGTGCCTGTCTGCTCGCATCGTCTGCTCGCGTGGTCGGGGGGGGGGAGGGGTGAGCATACACCCCTCTGCGAGCGTACACTCCTCCACGAGCGCACACCCCTCCACGAGCGCACACCCCTCCACGAGCGCGTCTGCAGCCCGGCACACACTACGGCTGCCCCTACTTTTCTGCTTCCAATCCCGTCATCGTCGGCGCGTCGCCTTTGCAGCGTCACCGAGTCGTCTGTGGAGCCACTGCGAGTGCAGCTCGGCGAGCTCGAGCAGACGATCGCCGATCGGCTGGACCTCATCGCTGCCGTCAAGCATAACATTGCACGCAACGACGAGAAGGTCGAGAAAATGCTCAGCACCATCTCTCGAACGTAGCAGCTCGAACTGTGAGGCAGGAATGAAGCCCCACGTGACGGTCCCAGCGGCCGTGTGCGGCATCCTGCGGGGAGGGGACAACATTAACGCTGCCCCGGCCTGGACAGAGTCGGCGCTATGCCGCCACCAATGGCAGCAGCCATTTGCCGGCAGGGCATCTTCCGTCCTTTTAACTTATTGGCGCTTGCTGCAACGCGAGACGGCTGCTGCTGCTCGCCTTGTGGCGCGACAGCAGCCCTGGCGCGCAGGGCCAGGCGACGTGAGGCCTGCCGCTGCCGTCTGTTCCGCCGTTTTTCTCTGGGCTGCACTTTAATGATTGGCCGTCGTGTAAAGGTGCGACCGTTGCAGCGGTGACGACTTCCCAGTCAAGCTTTGTGGAAAAATCAGCTCGGGTGGAAATGGAAGTCTTGCTCTAGCGCGAGCAGCACCGGATGCAGCATGGGCAGCGCATGCAGCATGGGCAGCGCTGAGCGCCAGTTCAAAGCTGTGCAAGTTCAAGGCTGCTGCAGCTGGCCGCTGCCGACCCGATTTTTGCTGCCACAGTCGGCAGAGGACTGTGTGGAAATGTGTGCAGCGCTAAGCAGGGTGACTGCTAGCCGCTGCAAATGGCAGCTGGCTAGAATGCATACGCGACTGATGCAGACAAAACTGATAGTCACTTTGACAAATACAAGCCATCTCAGGAAAACTAAAACTACGTTGCCTCCCTTAGCAAGTCGCAGCCTCCAAAACCTCGTTGGCCTCACCGAGATCGGGCAGCTACGGCGCAGCGCTTGCACAAAGGCGTGGCCGACGAGAGCTACGTGCCCTAAAACGCTCGTTTGCCCCTGTGCGACGCCCGGAAGCAGCAACATTCAGCTGCTAGGACAAGTATCAGCTACAGTGCGGCGGCTCTGCGTATACGCAACAGAAGTAATGCAGGGTTCGACGTATCTATCGTTAAGGAATAATCTAGGCGGAATAATCGGAGGGTCTGGTGGCACTGCACGACACCGGTAATTCCTACATTCTGACCTCGCGCGGATGGCTGGCAACTTAAAACTTTGGCGCCATTGCAAAAGCCACGTTGCCGAGGGCGCTCGGCAAGCCAAGCTCGACCGGTTGCGACCATCTCGATGGCGAGCCGCCTTCCGAAGCTTCTAGTGCTTGTTCTTGTTGAGTCTTGCCCTGCAGCTTTTGGCTGCTAACATCGGCGGACGCGAGTAACAAGCTCTGAACTGCTGCTGCTGCTGGCAGCATCGCGTCCACGGCTCTGATCTGGTCCTAGCAGACGGACAGCTCGGCCCGAGGCGGCAGCATCTGCCAGCTCGGATGCCACCGAGACTCGCTCGCACGCATGCATGCGTCACGTGGGCGCCTGCCGGCTGCACCGAGCCACTCTCTCTCTCATCGGCTGCTGTCGGCCAGTCGGAAGTCGTCCGCCGCTCCGCCATTTTCGTCGCCGTCGTCATCGGTGAGTTCCGCCTGCGAAAGGTTGTCGCCCTCCGAGTTGTACAATAGCAGCTCGTTGTCCGACACGTGGAAGCTCGAGCCCTCCACAAAGCTGGCGAACCTGCGTGCGGCGGGCAATGGCGGCCAAGGCAAATTCATTCCCTCGCAAACTGGACGAGCTCGCCTCGGCCTCGGCACGCACCGGTCGAGCGCCAGCGCGCACCAGTCGCTCGCTCGGCGTCGTCGGCTCACCTGGACGGCGACTGAAGCCGCGAGACCACCTTCCAGGCATCGCACTCGGGGCTTCGGCAGTACTGCCTCAGCTCGGAGAGCGCTTGCCGCGTCGCAGCGCTCGCCTGCTGCTCGTACTCTTCCTGGGTGAGAAGCTTGGGCCGAGGCGGGAATCGCTTCCACCTGCGGCAAGCGCGACCGAGCGAGCGACCTGAAGAGCGTGCGCATGCGCGTGGCGCATTGCTCAGCATCCGCATTGCTCGCTGGCATCGCGGCGGCGAAGCAGCGCGACCCAAGTGTGCGGTGCCAACAAGCAAACGAGATGAGAACCTCGTGCACAATGCTGTGTGCAGCCGACAAGGGCACGAATGCGCACACCCACGTATGCACACACGCGCGTGCACCAATCGCTCAAGCAGCACCGGCACGTGACTAGTACCGACACGTGACTGGTACCGACACATGACAGGTACCAACACTGCAGGCCAGACGCCATATCTGATTCTTCTGCCTCACGATTTAAATCGAAAACAACTAGTCAATAAAATATATATATATATATCTATCTACTTGTGTACTAACAATACAGAGCACCAATAAGCAAACTCCAACCGAGTGTAGCCACCATCTTGTCCGTCCACGAGTACACACATATGTGAACATGCATACACATAGGCACGTGTGCATCCATTACACCCCGGCCCATCGGGTCCCAGCTGTAATAAAGCAGATCAGTTGGCTTCATTCAAGTGCCTTGAGCATGTGCCGGTGCCACCAGAGGGCTGTCTGTCTTACACAGGTTCTATGGCTCACCCTCTGACTCTTCTAGCTGGGTGAAACCAATAGTGGTGGCAGCACTACATAACACATACCGAGGAAGCAGACAATGCTGCTGGCAACACGACGTATGGCCTACGAGCTAATCTGCAAAATCAATTCGGAAAAACTGAATTAAAATCTAGCTTAAGTAATTGCGAAAACGTTTCAGGTGCCTACAGACGTCCCCACTTCTAGTCCCTGTAGCATGAGGCCTCGGCACGACGGAAACGGACTCCCGAGCTCCATGCTAGGTCCCGTTCTATTTACGGTTGATACTCTTCCTCTTGCCGATGTGATTGCCAAACACAATCTTGGCTTTTATTTCTATGCAGATGACATTCACTTGTACCTTTGCTTTGATCCCTCCCAGCCTTCGAGCACCTCAAATTCTCTCAACTCACTTGCTGCATGTATTGATGACATGCACACATGGATGGCAGCAAGTTTTGTAAAACTAAACGATAATAAAACTAACTTACTAGTTATGGGCAAACCCAGTGTGATTCAGAAGTTGGAACGGTTAATGCTCAAAATCGGCTCTTTCAGCATATCTCCTGTTGAATCTGCACGAAATCTAGGTGTCATGTTCCAAAGTAACTTTTCGTCAGACGACCACGTCTGCTCCACAATCAAGTCTGCCTGCTTTCAGCTAGGTGGTCGTCTAGTGAAAGGCCACTTCTGAACAGGACGCCTAGGTTTCGTGCAGATTCAACATGAGATAGTAAGGCAGAGCCGATTGTGAGCGTTATTGAATCACATTTGGCTTGCCCAAAACTAGTAAGTTGGTTGTATCGTCATTCGATTTAAGAAAGCTTGCTGCCATCCATGTGCATAGGTCTTTATAGACCCGGAGCAATGCTGACTCGGTGGAGTAATGAGCTCTGAAACCAGACCGGAAGTTTGGGAAAAGGTTGGAAGTTTCAATATAGGAGTTCAGATGGTCTGTTACGACTCACTCCAGTATAGGTTTCGATAATTACGACTCGCAAAGTGTGAGGTTTCGATATACGAGTTCAGCTGGTCCGCCACGACCCGTTCGAGTGTCTTTGATAGGAATGGTAGAAGGGAAACTGGGCGGTAGTTGCTCAAGTCCTCTTCGTCGAGTGTTGCTTTTTTTAGTAGTGGCCTGACTACAGCCTTTTTGAAAGGTGCTGGGACATGGCCTGAGGCTAATGGCATATTAATGATGTTAGTTATTCATGGCAGCAGCAGATCAATGCATCGTAGAAGCAGGACGGTGGGAATAGGGTTCAGAGGACTAGTTGTCTTCTTTGATTGGGATATGAACTTCAGATGAGATCACTAGTGACCTGCTTAAATGTAGACACTGGGGTGCTGCAAGGAATCAAGGGACATCATTCTAGGGGGATGCTGTCATCTCAGGGATGGAATTTCTGATCTTGTTAGAATCGAGAGAGAAGCGATCAGCCAGATCATTGCAGAGACCATCAGGTAAGGAGCTAATCTGAGAGCAGAAATCGTCGACATAAGCATTTTTGGATTGTGCATCTGTGATTCAACAATGTTTTAATAGAAGCTAGACTTGCCCTTTGCTAGGATCGATGGGTACGATCTACAGTAGTCCTTGTATGCCTGTCGATGGCTAGTCAGTCCTGTTCTTGAGTATACTTGTTCAAGCTTGTGCTTAGTAGACCTAGCTAGTTTAATGTCTGCAGTAAATCAAAGGTCGTCAGGGCAAGGGGTCACAGTGTGCTTAGTCAGAGGTGCAAACTCATCGAGCACGCCAACCTTCAGTCACCATTTTGCTTGAATGTGGACTCATCTGAAGTTCCACATTAATGATCAGTTAATCGTGCTGATTCATGCCGATTAAGTAGATACACGGTCTACTTTGTCGGTGAGTCGGACGATTTGTGACCTCACATAGAGTTATCTTTAGCCCACGGTTCTAGATGGCATAGCTAGTAGGAATCGCAAGAAATCGGTCTCAGCTTAAGCTGGCAAACCAGTACGTCACGGTAATGGAACGCTACTGGGCATGGTTTTAAAGCCTGTCACCCCCTTCTTGCAGCTTGCCCACTTCTCCAGTCATCTTGAAATGCATGTCTAAGAGCAAGTTCGGCACTGGTGTGTGCATTACAGCAAGTGTCTGACCAACAATTCCCAGATTCCTGAGACTAGGCAGCCACGGCATGGGAATGATCAGACGTCGATCTGCACAGTCACTAAATCCTGGTTAGTCCGGCAGCCCTTGTAAGGGAAAGAAGCATAATCACTTACAAAGTTTGGTGATGGAAAAGCATAGTTTTAGTCATTCGCGGAATTTTGTTTGCAGGCAGAATGGGTCACCAAGCATATGATATTACAAGTAGCACCAGTGTCTACTCTCAGGGTTGAATGACACCCCAGCAATTTGCGAGCGTGAAGGTCACCGGATGGGTAAGTGTAGCAGAACACTGCTGTACCTGTGCAGCCACCTTCTATAGTGGCTGCACATGTCTTACTAAGTGCTGGCTTTTTTTTCTGAGCAGCCATTGGGTCCTACAGTAACAACAAGATGGCTGGAAAAAATTACCTTGTGCCATGAGCTACTGTAGGGGGGGGCGTTCGGTGGATGCTGAGTTTCTCATCCGGTTGATATAGGTAGCCTTCGCTTACATAATAAGACTTTGTATAGTGCTTGTGGAGAACTGAATCTCTATCCAGACACTTTACAGGGAATGGCACAAGAGAATAACCGGTCGTTGGGAGGTGAGATTGGTCGACGTTGCAGCAACGCATTTACGTTAGACGATGAAAATGCGTTTCGAAAGGAATCAAAACGCTCCTTTCTTTTTGCCGATTTTGGGAGAACACGTACCTTCCATACGTCTTGTTACATCGTGAGATGAAGAAGGCCCCACATTTCTCGAGCATTGCCTCCTGTCACCTTTGGCCAGAGCAGCCGTAACAGTCAGCATAAGCAGATGCGTCGCCTCAAAATGTGTTTGTAGAACTCAACGGCCTCCGAGCCTAGCGCTGCCACAGAATTTTGCTTTTGGCGCCCATCTTCACGGTCAGCTTTTGACAAGGTCATTGGGAACCGGAAATGGGTTTGTCATTGGAGTCACTCCAGAGCCATAGCTGCACTAAGTGAGAACAGCCGTGTTTACTTCACTGGCTCCCTGTCAGGCGTAAAATCGAACTGCCAGTATATCTGTCGAGCTTGCCGAACGCTCCACTCGCTTGCGGCGGCCCCATCGCACTTCCGGTGCGCTCTCCCCACAGTCCGCCCCTCGGCTGCTGCCAGTCGTCTCGCTGTGTGGAGCATTAAATGGAAACCGTTTGGCAATCGGTCCTGCAGTCACTAGAGCACTAAAGGCTGTAAACTCTCTCTCTCTCAAAATAATTCTATAAATTTAGACCTGGATTTCGTGACCAGTATGTGTCAAGGCAACCGGTCGACTCCACGTGCTTTATTAAACCCACGCACCCTAATACCACTGGTTTCGCGACACGCCCTCTGGCTCCACCGGGAGAGAAGGCTGCAGCTCATGACTGCACGACGTGACAGCAGGTACTCAGCATGCCACAGCCTCACCCAGCTTCAAAGCCACCGAGCAGTTTGGAAGCAAAGAATGCACAGCTAGAATAACAGGTGAAGCGATATCCAGTTTTAGGAGGGATGCCAAACTTTTCAACGGCAAGGCTGCATCGCAGCCACGCCAGACCCAAGCGGAGCAGATGGTAAGCCCCCAGACGAGAGAGCAAGCTGCCAGAGCAGAGGTCTCACCCCCACCACAAAGTGGTAGGTCACAGTCGGAAGGCAACTCTCGGCCGAACTTCTGCATGCGAACAGGCTGCAGCCTCGTCGATGGCAAGAGGCGAGAAGGCGGCGCTGGCGCGTGCGGGCGGCAACGACGCGTGCAGCGCAGCTCGCACTCACCACAACGACTTGACCACGTTCACCAGAGGAGCAAAGATGTAGCTGACGCGCACAAGGATCAGCAGCATCACAGTGCCGATGGCGACCTCGTGGATCTGCGCCGACCAGTAGATGAGCGCAGCGGCGACCAGCTGGATTGTCCAGCTGACGAGATCGAGCGACCGCGGGTCGCTCACCGGCCCGCGCCAGTACAGCGCGGCAAAGCTCAGCGCGCCGGCTATGCCCACGTAGACGAGGGCGTACTCGTAGCAGCACTCGCTCAGCTGAGCGATGCCACGGCGCCAGGCGTACTGCAGGGCCGACAGCAGCGTGGAGAATCCGCCGACGATCAGCGCTGCACCGAGCTTCTACGACGGAGAAAATCCCGCGACTGTGCGGCAGCTCATCGCAAAGGGGTGGGGGGTCGGAAAAAAGATGTCTAGGAAGGACAAGCATATACTGTTGGGATAGGCTGAACTTTTTTCGTTCCCACGTAGTTCCACCTGCTGCCCCCCACGGTAAGGCAAAGTGAAGGATGAGCCTAATTCTGAAGCCTCATTCAGAAGGGGGGCGGCTAACGATGCATGTCAAACACACACGGCATGCTGCCCTCACAGAACAGAATAATTAATGGCCATGGCAACACGCTTGGTGAATTCATAAGCATGCCAAGGCGCATCATCAGATTATTCAAGCATCTCGAAAAGAAACGAGGCAGGAGTAAGGCAGCAGCCATTATGTATGCTGTTTCGTCTTAATACAATGCGGGCAGTTAAATAATATAGCATCTTGTGGATATATATGGTAAATGAGATCAGTCGATTGTCGGCTGAATCCAGTAAATAGCTTAGGTGGTATACCCATCCCCACCCATACATCCACATAAGCTGCACATGCTGGCAGGCATCCATGCACACGCATGCAAACACTCATGTGCACGTGCGTGTGCGTGCACACACACCAGCACAACCATGGGGCGCCCATGTGCACAATCAGATACAGACACAAATAGGTGCATCAATGCAAATAAACACTTGCGGTGGCATGACAATAAGACACCAAAGCCCAAGAATGCCGACAATACACACATGGACATGTATATAGCTAGCTGTACATACAGACATACGCCTGCTAGCCTAGGCTCTAGCCTAGGCTAGCAGGCTTAATGCAAATGGCTATCCGAACGTTCAGCGAATGGGTGCTACCTTAATGCATACAAAAAAGCCACACACGCATGTACACGCACGGGACACGCACCAACATGGATACACAGAGAGGCAAGAGCAGACGATACGGGCAACACCTGAGCATGCCAAATCGTTATCAGACGTATGTCTTGAGAACTAACTTACCTTTCCCGGCACAAGCCGGCTTAATATAATACACAGGATGAGTATGGATGCCAAAATGCCTATGGATATGCCTGTTCCATAGTAAAATAAGACATTCCTGCAAATAAAATCACAATCTGTCAGTGTAATAAAAAACTCTTAAGAAAAACTATGAGCACGGACCAGGATTGGGCCCTAACGGCAGGCCCCTGAGTACATAAGAGATGAATGGTAAAAACATCAGCTAAGCGGCAATCCCATCAACTCGGCAGCTAGCATACATCCGAGCCCGAAAGCGGCCATCGTCGACAAAATGCGAGCACAAGCAAGATTTGCTTGATAGCCAGAAAGGGTGGCAAGAAACATGTAAAAAAGTTGCTCCTGCAATAGCTGTTAGACGAAGGTCTCACTTCTGACCGACGGCAAAAGAATCAATCGTCGAAATATGTCTGCTTTAGCGATCTGAACACCTAAACATGACAGGGGCAATCGCTACTTTGAGCGACCCCAAGTAGAATTAATATCGCTCTATTCTGTCTCACGAAGCCTCGAGCAGAAAGCAAAGAGATGGACAAGGACTGAGGCCTTAAAAGACTTTCAAAAAATAGATATCATGCAACAACATGAAAGCTGGTGCTACTGCAGGCGTGCAGGCACCACCTACTTCTTGTAGCTCGCCAAATGACTAGCAGTAGCCGAGGTTTTTGTGCATGGGTACGATGCAAGCCTGTGATGAACGAGGCCTTAGGCGAAAGCCCTGTGGTATAGGTAAACTACTTGAATAGCGAATAACTTATTTTAGGGCACTATACAATTGAATTAAACCTTTAAGCATTGTCAGCAAAGCACGGGCAGTTAGCACGCATTGGCAAGCAGCCTACCATAAAAGTAGTTAAACAGCCACATGTGCCTCCACAAAGGTTGCCAAGCACATAGCTCATGAACATGTACAGGCCACAAAAGTTTGTTTGGAAATTACCAGACACGATCTATGCTGTCAGCTCTATGCAGATGACATTCAGTTGTACCATTGAAAGCTTATTTGGAAATTACCAGGCACAACCTAAGGTTTCAGTTTTATGCAGATGAAACTCGGTTGTACCTTTGCTTTGATCCCTCCAAGACCTCCAGCACATCGAATTCTCCACACTCCCCTGCTGTATGTCTTGATGACATCCTAACATGGATGGCAGCAAACTTTCTTAAATTGAATGATCATAAAACCAACTTACCAGTTATGGGCAAACCAGGTGTGATTCAAATATTGGAAAGTTTAATGCTCAAAATCGGCTCTACCAGCATATTGCCCATTGAATCCGTATGAAATCTAGGCGTCCTGTTCCAAAGAGACCTTTTGTAAGACGACCACACTCACTCCACAATCAAGTCTGTCTACTTTAAGCTACACAACATTGCTATAATTCGGGTTGAAAAGCTGATCGCTCCTGCTGCTTCATAGTGCAGTAAATAAATCCACAGCATAGCACTTCTTAGGCCATTAAAGGCTCCGCTAATACAATACATATGGTGCTGTGATTGTTTAGACACGGATACCACAACTAAATTGGTCCATGCATTTGTGATATCCTGTCTCGACTTTTGTAACTCACTGCTTGCTGATCTACCGGCCTGTACAATCATGTATTTACAGTTGGTGCAAAACTCGGAAGCTAGGCTTGTCTGTCGTGAGCATCGCAGTCGCTACATCGCACTCCGTCTCACCGACCTGCACTGGCTCCCAGTCAAGCAGAGCATCGATTTCAAGGCTCTGCCACTCCCTTTTAGGTCCCTTCATTATATGGCTCCAGCTTACCTTTCACATCGACTACCACACCAGGAGGCTATAAGCATCACACCACATGCTTTTCGGAATCTAACCGTTTACCTAACCCTCATATGAGCCTCAAATCCTTTGGGGACCGGGCCTTCAGTTTGCATGCTCCCAAAGCCTAGAACTCACTCCCGACTTCTGTCATGATATCTCCTGACTTGACTGCATTTAAAAAGTAACTAAAAACACCTATTTATCACAGCATAGTGGGTCCATTTGTGATGCGTCCTTTGTGTGCTTATGCATGCTGACACTGCATCCTGACCCTATGCATGTCTCCTCTAATCATGTTATGCCAGCTGTCATTAAGCATTTTACGACTAATCATTCGATCATGCTTCCTTTACAGCAAATGTAAAGTGCCTAGAAAGAGCTTGCATTCTCTGAGGGCGCTATAACAACTGTATTAGTATTAAATTATTCTTAAGTGCTCAGACAAAAAGACATCAGCAGATATGATCGGACGGAAATCATGACTAGGCCAGCAACGATTTACAACGAGTAGGTACATCTTCTAACTCCCATGATTACTTGCTACAATCGACTTCGACTTTGGTGCCGCATCTGGAGCCAAAACACACTTAGAACGATTGGAGCTTGGGAAACAGGACCGCTCTCTAAAAGTCCTGGATGTCATCCAGAAACAACGATACACGATACTAGCAGCACACGCAAAGCGCATAGCTTAAAACCAAATGCATTATTATTATTGTTATTATTATTATTATTGGAAAACATAATAGATAAAAAGGCCGGTATCCCTATCAAACCAATTGCAATCAGTCACTGGTTAAAAAAATCCATAGAAATATGCTCAATGAGCAAACTTGGACCAATAAAAACCGCAAATGTAAAATTACCTGATAGAAGTCCATTTTTTAAACAAACATTGACAAGTTTAAATATTGACGACAAGTGAAAGCGCATCCGATCAAAGAGAGTGCCCAGAGCCCAGTGCAAAGAATCCGGAGATCGAACGCACACGTGCGTGTACACACACTCACACATGCAAGGAAACGTGCAATGCCAAAAGACTGGATGCTAGAGCCTACCTGCTCAGTTTCCGTGAACCGAGAAAAAATGCGACCCCAATCGCATAGGAGATCACATAAAGTGCGTCTGCAGCTACAACGGCAGACGAACGCATTAGTCAGGAAATCCACACAAAGGTTGCCGAAAATGCGGTGCACGACGGCAGTCGCAAATGCATGATAAAAGAATGGCCCATTCTGCCACCACCGACACTCTTCACGGTACTTCTCACCTTTCCTTCGACTTATCTTTTAGGTGGCGTTTGTTACAGCTAAAGAGCAGAAATTTGCCCTTGTCAAACTTGCAACAGACTGGGTGGGCACTAGACTTCAACCATTCAGTGGGCGTGGCGCTGAACCCATCACACCAGCCTGTCGTCTCGATGGCGCTTCTTCCTCGGTCACCGGAAGTTCTTCCTCGGTCACCGGAAGGTGTGTAAGCACAGGCCTAGGTCGACGGCACGCCGCCACACACCAAGTGATGGCTCACCGAGCCGCTTCCCGCAGCGGGTGCATCCCAGTGCCTACGAGAGCTGCATCGAGCAAGCCGTGAGAAAGCTGCTTGCACTGCAACTCCTAGGCTCCTAGGGTTCCTAGTCGGCATCCGTTCGATATGAGACCCCGTGGCGTATACTCAGTCAGGTCCCATCTCACCGGTCTTCATCTTACGAAGAAAACGAGCGATTTCTTCATCCGGCCAATACCTTGCCGGCGAAATGTTACAGCAACCGATGCCCTTTATCCAGCTTGCTCTGCTACCACGTCTTCAAACTTTGCATGGCAGCACACGGCTGCCATGCAAAGAATGCCTACTGCACAGCCTCGACAGGAACTACAATTCCCTAGCTACCAACAAGACCTGTTACAGCAGACAATGACCAAAAAATGTTCGGAGAATCTTGACCTTAAAACCATAGGGCAAGTGTGACGTCTCCATCACAGCGTGTTTTCTCGTCCTCACTGCGTGACATGAAATCTGGATGTCCTACTTGAAATGACTTTTGGCAAGATGACTGTATC
This sequence comes from Cristatella mucedo, assembly GCA_009760855.2. Lineage (NCBI taxonomy): Eukaryota > Metazoa > Bryozoa > Phylactolaemata > Cristatellidae > Cristatella > Cristatella mucedo. The sequence continues at coordinate 228,179 of WPIO01000115.1, forward strand.
AGCTCCATGGTCAAGTCTGCCTGACTCCAGCTAGCATTGCAAAAACTTCGAATCTGCTTAGGCAGCTAGGGTAATACAGCCAGGTTGGTTCATTTCATTCATTTGTGACACCCCTGCAGCAAATGTAAAGCGCCTAGGAAGAGATTGAGTTCTCTGAGAGCGCTTTATCAAGTGCATTATTATTACTATTATCATTATTACTAGACTTCCATAGCTCACTCCTCTGTAGGCCCACTTGCCAGGGCAAAAAGAGTTGGAGCTAGGCTTGCCACTCCTGCGGCAACTGCCACTCCTGCGCATGACTCGTCTGCGACCTGCGATTGGCTAGGCCGTCGAGCGGTGAAATCGACTTCAGGTCTCAGGCTGTCGTGCCACTCCTCTATTCTCGTGCTCCGGCCTACTTACCTACCTACCTACCCGGACAACTATATCATTCGGCTGGCCATCGTACCAACCGATCCCCTCTGATTCCCTCGTTTAACTGCACGCGTAACCAACTCAAAGCGTTCGTGCCTTCACTGCCAGAGCTCCTAAAGCCTTGAACTCGCAACCGACCAACCGAGACCGCGGCTCCCAATCGGCTATTCATTAAAAAAAAAAGTAAAAACCCACTAACTCCCTGCTCTGTCCCTGTAAATTGTGCTTTCTTCGACAATGCGAGCAGAAATTGAGCATTTTATTCCTAAACAACCGATGTCCTTCAATTGCAGCAAATGCAAAGTGTCTAAACGAGAGACTTGGGACACTAAACAAAATTGTTATCCCTGTCATTAATATTACATGCAGAGTCCGGATTACTTTCTTTCGAAATGCAGTCAATGTAATCGATGCAAAGACTCGGTGGTTGTGTGCAGAAGGCCACAATGAAATTCAGCCTACTTACTTAAGCTGTGCTATGGATAAGGCAATATTATTTACTGTTCACCAACAGTGCGAACAGTTTCTCGATAAATTCTCGTGAAAATAATCGGTCGTCAGCAGGAAGCTCTCAAGAAGCCGGTTGTGAGCACTTGACAAAATACTTTTGAAACTCAGTAAAACGCTGTTGCTTAATTGGCAGGCTGCAGTGTTCGGCTAGAGCAACCAGGAAAGGCAGGACTGAATGCTGCTACATTCCCTGTGCGATTTCCTTCGCACATGCACGGTAGCCTATTGAGTAGATTTCAAACGTTCTAGCAATTCTGCAAACAAGGGATTCTAGGAACGCTTTATCCCCCCAAATTTAATACAGAAACTCGGGAGCTGAAGCATGTAAGGGGTCGCTTCACTGAGCACTCTTTGGCTCTAATCAAGGCCAGGCGCCCCGCCCCTGCAAGAAGCCGGATCCAAGAGTGGGGCATGAAGGTGCACAGCCTCAGCCACAGAGCTCTTTCTAGTCTCACTCCCAAAAAAACATGGTAGAAACAAACGGTGGAAACAAGGGGTAGAATCTTCTGGAAACTAACTCTGACCATGTGAGCAGCGTTGAACAGACTCCAGCTGTGTGTATATATATATATATATATATATATATATATATATATATATATATATATATATACACACACACACACATATATATATATATATATATGTGTGTATGTGTATATATATATATGTGTGTGTGTGTGTGTGTGTGTGTATATATATATATATATATATATATATATATATATATATATATATATATATATATATATATATATATATATATATATATATATATATATATATATATATATATATATATATATATATATATATATATATATATATATATATATATATATATATATATATATATATATATATGAGAGAGAGACATAGTCATTCTTCACTTAATGTCAGCCTAGAGCTCCAAGCAGAAGGCTTGCCACCCGGAAGCCTCTTTAGATCTGCATTCAAAGAGATGGGCATTCTCACTTGCAAGGCCTGAATCACGGCTCCTCCCAAGAAAACAACAAAGCTGGTGTTCCCGAGATGCAAACCACTCGAGCAGCATTTGGCCACATCTGTAAAAAAAAATTGCCTCCGCTGCAGAAACGCCTTAGGACCTGCCTTGTGCCCCACATAAGCCTCTAAAGCCATTCTCTGGGCATTAAAAGCCCTATCAAGTAGCCTTAGTGGAAAGCTTCGAGGGGGAGGGGAAGGGCGGATGGTGTGGGAGATTCGGAGGCATCCTGGGACGACTGCCATAGCTGCACCTCCAGATTGCAATGCAGTGGGCCCAGCTCCCATGACACGCTCTATAGGTATGCAGGTATGAGCAGGTGTATTAAATTATGCTAACAGTCGCAGTCTGAGTGGTAGCTACGAGGAGAGAACGAGAGACAGAGGGAGAGAGTGAGATCGTGAAGAGACACATCTGTCAATCCATAAGGAACTGGCACATAGAGGCTGGAGGGCAGTCTGGCAAACACAGGCAAAAAGTGTCGTGACAAGCGACAGCAAAGTGGTGACAAGCGACAGCTGTGGACGCCCTAGGCAAGAGTGGCAGCAGCTTGCTTTTGCTCGACTCGTTTCGCCCGGCAAAGGGCCACGACTGTCAGAGGATGGTCAGTGGACAGATGGTGGATAGAGGTCAGGGGGTAAGAGAGGAACAGAGCCCAAGCCACTAAACTTGCCGGACCGTGGATAATAATAATAATAATAATATTGCACTTGATAAAGCGCCCTCAGAGAACTTAATCTCTTTCTAGGCGCTTTACATTTGCTGCAAAATGATACGCAATAGAATAGTGAGTAAAATCATGCTTGAAAAACAAACAAAATGAATAACATGGTTAGGGGTTACATGCACTGGGTCAGCATGCAAATGTGGTTAGTGGCAGCATGAAGTGTCAGCACGCATAAGCACATCGAGGACGAATCACAAGGACCCACTAAATGCTGTCCTAAATAGATATGTTTTTAAGTTTCTTTTAAATGTGGTCAGGTCAGGGGATGTTCTGATGCAGGTCGGGAGGGATCCGGCCCTGAAGCACGGGCCGGCTCAGCAGCAATGAGTAGCCGAAGTAAGCCTGATGACTGGCTAACACGTGAGAGCACTCTCTCTCTCTCTCTCTCTCTCTCTCTCTCTCTCTCTCTCTCTCTCTCTCTCTCTCTCTCTCTCTCTCTCTCTCTCTCTCTCTCTCTCTCTCTCTCTCTCTCTCTCTCTCTCTCTGTCTGAAGTTATGTAATGTATCTCCGTCTGTAACTCCACAAAGCCATAAAGACTAAGTGATTGTTACACATGAGAGTTTTGTATAGCATACTTACAGCCTAAGCGACTTTCCGTACGCATTCGGTAGCCAACCCACTTCATCTCACGCAACAAAGAGGAAGTGGGAAGCATAGCAGAGTCTGGAGAGCATTTGAGGTAGTGAGTGGCATGGAAGTACAGCTCAGGACCGCTGGAAAGGATGCGCCATAATCGGTAGCAGGAGAGTAGTTGTCGTTGCGCAAGAATTATGGAAGCAGGTTCAACAGTCTAGGACCTGCAGAGCTGAAGCTTCTGTCACCAACGGTCGGTAAGCGGAGGAATGGAACAGCTAATTTATTGCCCATACTGGACTTAGGGGCACGAGGAGGCTGAAACTGGTGCAGTGGTTCAAATAGGTACGGAGAAGCCAAGCTGTGGCAGGCCTCGTGGGTTAGCGTAAGTAAGAACTTTGCTCTGTATCCGTTGCTCAACCGGCAGCATCCTAACTCTTTTGGCAAAGGAGACATGTGGTCAAACCTCTGGGACTTAAGAAATAAATAAATCCTAGCTGATTAAACAGCCTCTTCTTGAATAGAGACAGAAGAGCCTTTATGGCTATCACCACTGCTTGCAGTGGCGATAAAGAATCACCCACCGCAGGAATCGAACCCACGACCTCGGGACCGAGGTCATGAAAGCAACCGCCTTACCTAGTGTGCCATTACGGCTCACCAAAAACTAGCCTTGCAGTCATATTCATAGCCTGCTGCAGTGACCTAGTTGCTTTCTTTGGTAGCCCAGCCAATAGGGAATTACACAAATTAAGCCGAGACAGAACAAAGGAGCTAGTTTTGCAAGCCACAGTGGAAGACAGCTCTTGATCGTAGACAGACGTGATGGCTAGCTGTAGAAGCAGTCTTCTGAATGAAGCTTTTAAAATTAGGGCAGCTGTTGAAAACGACACCTAAATTTCGAGCACAGGGTGATGGTCGCACAACAGCATCACCTATTAGAAGAGCAAAGCCTTTTAATCCAGCCACAGGCTTAGGGTGTCCTATGAGCAGCAGTTCGGTCGTACCGTCATTTAGATTCAAGAAGTTTGCCGACATCCAGGATCGACTGTCAGTAAGGTAAGCGATTAATTTATAGTGCTGCAAACTAACTTCAAATCCTTTGAAGACGGTGCCTTCTGTTACTGTGCTCATCCCCCTTTACAGCTCACAAACGGCTGACATCACGTCATCTCCTGATTTGATAACAATTAAAAAGGAGCTAAAACCTGCATGGTCCACACAGCCTTTGCTCTGAGTAACTTGTCCTTTTGTGTAGTTGAGCATTACAAAATTACGCCCGTCGCAACTAAGGGCAAGAGCGACATGCTTTTGCACACAGACAGACTTGTCTTTTTTCCTGTTTTTTCCTTGGTTGCCTCTGTATGATTGAGTGCATGCCACTGACAGAAGGTTACAGTAATCAGCTGCATGAGAGCTGCCTTGTAATGTGCGTTTGCATACCTTCGCCTAACTAGGCATGATACCTTGCTTTGCCATTAGCCATTGACGATCACTTGTCTTGCTGCTAGTTGGCATGTGCATACCAATGGATGCAGATTGGGTTCTCTACGGGCTGAATACAAAAGTCACTACTGCTATTATTAGCAGTATCGCTACGTGCATATCCTGGGTTGCCGGGCAAGAGCGATTGTATGCTAACTAACAGGAAGTTGCACTGGGCTCGGGTCTACAGTAACGAGTCACTTTTTCAACACGCCTCGGCCATTGACAGGATCAGCAAAGGCGCACTGCAGCTCGAGGCAGCGCCTTGCAAGTGGACATCTGGCCGTCGCCCGCGTGCCACGCAGCGGGCGCGGGTGCTCGCTGACGCGAATACCTTTTTCCTGCAGCGACCAGGCGGCGAGCTCGTCCTCATTCTGCACAGTCACGCCCAGGCACGACTCGCGGAACGGATCCAGCGCAATGTCTGTCTGCTGGTAGCGCTGCCACGGCAGCAGAGCCACCCAGAAAAACTTCGATTGGCTATGCTTATAGCTGGCTTCCACGGCCGAGCGGTTGTTGCCTTCATAAACCTCGGTGTGATTAGCTTCCGGTGACAGAAACCGTGCCTGCAAACGTTCAGGCTAAGCACTCACGCACAGGTCAGCAGACTACAGTCACACATCGGCATGGGTCAACACTTAGATCAGTGCCGTCCGCGGTATATGCATTAAGAGAGTGAGGGAACAACAGCACCAACAACCGGCACTTGCCTAGCTGGGCACAGCCTCGGCAGCAACCAGAGAGGGAGGAGGGCAAAAATAGGGAAACCGTTAATATCAGTAGCGTTTGCTCAAAAGGTCTGACTTTGCTACCCACTACCACAATCCTTATCCGAAAATTAATCTACAGCTGTCGACAGCAGCACATCCTTTCCAGCCGTCCTGAGCTGCTACTTCCATGTAGGCGCTTAGAAAGAGATTGAGTTCTCTGAGGGCGCTTTATCAAGTGTATTATTATTATTACTACTACTACTACTACTTACTTCTTCTTCGACTGAGCTCCTTACTCAGCTATGCTTCTCACTTTCTCTATATTGTACGAGATGAAGTCTTTTGGCTACCATATGTGTGCCGTAAGCCACTTAGGCTTTAAGAGAGCTATAGTAAACTCTCGAGCATAAAACCGGCTTAGTCCTTGTGGCTTTTCAGAGTTATACATGGAGATACATTACATGACGTTACATTCCCGTAGAGATGGAGCAAGAGAAGAGACAGCAAGAGACACGCGAGCACGCGTGCACACATAAACACCGAGATAGAAAGACCGAGCAACAGGCATGAGAGACAGAAAAACTGGGGAATAGAGAGACTAGAAGAGAGGGTCAGGGACTAAGAGAGATGGAGATAACAGAAGAGCATGTAGAGAAACAGACAGAGACAGAAAAGGAAAGAGCGGGAGAGATATAGAGGGAGAGCTGAGGGAGGGGAAAAATGAAGAAGAGAGAGAGAGAGGCAGAGAGTAAAGGCTCTTCTCTGCATTTCTATTCATCGTCTCCTGCACTGAAGTAGGCAGCCCTAGCAGAGGCAGCTGTTATGAAAAGGCAGAGACAGTACAAGGCTAGAAGCTATTCCGTGTCACTCCACGGCCATTGGGTCACGGCTCAGGACAGCGGGCAGACGATTGGGTCACGGCTTAGGACAGCGGGCAGGCGATAGTCGGCCACTTCATGCAACTAAACTACTGCTTGAGCAATGCATGAAACAACATCCAAAACAAGACACCCCCAAAAGTATGCTGCCTGCTAGTCCATGGCAATGCATGGCAACCATTGCCAAAGTTTACAGGCCTGCAATACTCGCCTTACTGAATAGCATTAACAACTCGAGTGGTGATTACGAGAATGCAAACCACTAAACGAGCACAAAATCAACTGTTTAGATCACCAGCGTTCAACCACTTCCACACAGCTGCACTGGACCAACACCAGTTAGGAGCAAGCCCTGATAAAATGAGACTCGTCTTGCTGGCAGGCACACCTTAAAATGCATGCTGTTTGGGTTCTGCATACAATTTCGGTTACATCGATAAAAAACCAGCAAAGCAATGTTACCCTGCCAGAAAAAAGGGATTCGGCATTTCAAGTCAGTGAGTCTCATATGCACGTGGGCGGTCTGCATAGAGTTATAAGCAAGTACACGTACACACAAGCACAGTGCCTCTTAATTTCGGCTTTTATCCAAAAACGGCATCAGGGAACACAGAAAGCAAGGAAGCCCTGCAGAGAGACAAGGGGAGACAGAGATGAAGGGAGCTTGCATTACAGACAGACAGCCAGCCGGACGGACGCACGGACAGACAGACAGAGATGCTAACAGCGTGGCAGAGAGGACAAGCCATTCGTTAACACAAGGAAGCAGCTGCCAACTCAATCCTACGACCCCTCAGAGGCAAGGCATCATCAAAGCAGCACCTGTCACACTCACCGAGACTCTTTTGAATGACTTGAGCAAGCTCTTTGCCTCGCCCGATCTGCAGCATGTGACCAGTTTTTCGTGCTCCTGTGACCGCAAGCACTCTTGATTTTGATTGCCCATCGAGGCTGGAAGGAAAGAACGACGGCATCGCTACGGTTAACGAACACGAGTGACAAACGCTACGGCGGCCAATTGTGGGATTACGATCCGTGCGACTAGCTACTAGGTCGCAGTTCCTAGAGTGCCGGTGCACGCCCTGTCAACCGCAAGCTGCTGGTTCCGGAGAGGCCAGCATCCGTCACCGAAGCAGCACTTTCGAATTAATCCAGAAATAGGAAATCTCAGCAGGCTGATTCGGCTTGGAATCACCTTCATGACAACAAACCGGTTTCGGCTCATTCTAGCTCAAGCCGCACTCGAAATTTTTCGCTCGGCATCACTCAGGATATCACCGCCTTCCAGCCGCACGCGGGGCGGCGGTGGCTAGCGGAGAACATATGCACAAGCCAGCCAGCTGCAGACGGCCGCTGCTGCAAGGGCTCGCTTATCTTTGCGAGGTTCTCATCTCCTGGCACGATCGATCGAACGAAAGTTTTGCTGCAAAATGGTAAACCTTTGCAGCAAATGTAAAGCGCCAAGAAACAGATTGAGTTCTCTGAGGACGCTTTATCAAGTGCATTATTATAACTATTATTATCATTATTATTAAACCCTACTCGGCGGAACGGCTGCCGGCCTCCGGTATCGAACATGGAACGCCGGCCACCGGGCAACATTCTGTCCGTTCGCAACGCATTCTGGGGGGGGGAGCTAATGAGCTTCATAGGTTGCGAAAGCTAAATCCAATTCAAGCACTCATTCTTCGGCACTCCTTTTTTCACGCTCGATCGCATCGATCGAAGCGCGCGCTCGGAACGCGCAACCGCAGTCTACCGCCGAAGCTCGCGAACTGCGGCCATGCCGGTTCCAGAACTGTAAGATCTGCCCGCGCGCTGCTGCAATTAAAATGGCCAAACTATGCTTCGCGTTTCAGATAATTGCGAACCTCACCTTGAGCGAGTGCGCAGGTCAGCAGTAGCAAGGCAAACGCAACGGAGCTAGCTTTCATTTTGAAAGCCGCCGGCATGCTCGGGAGTTCGTTTCCTTGACCTTGAAAGCGACAAAAATGGAGCGGCTTCGCGCGCGTCGGTCGGCTTGGCGGCCAGCTGGGGGCAAGCTGACTAGATTATGCAAATACACCAAATTATAAGCAATAAAGCGAATAAGTGGTGCCAGATTCCTTGATCTGAAATAGCAACGTAAAACTGTATCGCATACGTAAGAGCAAAAAGGGTTCGGAACACCTAGCAGCACGATGCATACAATTTTTCAGCTACACCTTCAAAGCAACAGTGGCTTTCGGCGCGCGATCGGCGTTTATTACACGGATGTATCTGAGTGGAAGGAGAGCGACGTAGCTACAGGAGCGGAACGTACGAGCGACTAGAATTGCGTAAATCGAAGCCCTGCGTAGTGCTGCGCTCAGAAACATTTCATTCGGGATTAAAGAGGCAGCACTCCACTGAAACTGCTCTCCTCCGTGTTACCAATGAATAATATGCGGCAAAAATTATGAAAATGTCATTGCCTTATCTCTCCTAGATCTATCAGATGCCTTTGACAACAGTGAACACGATGTCCTACTTGAACGATAGAGAACATCGATTGGTCTGGCAGACATGGCACTGGCGTGGTTTCAATCGCACTTGTCTTATTGTATTCAATCCGCGTCGTGTGGGATCAGGTTTCGTCCACGAGACCAGTCACCTGTGGCGTCCTCGGTCCCTTGCTGTTCTCCATCTTTACTCAACCTCTGGAAAAAGTGATTAGGCCCATGGAATAGGATACCAATTTTATGCTGACGATACTCAACTGTATTTGTCATTCAAACCGTCGGAATCTGCTGCAGAAACTGAAAAACTGAGTGCTTGCCTTGCCGACGTTCTATCCTGGATGTATGTAATCTTCTTGAAACTAAATGACGATTAAACCGACCTACTGCTCATAGGACACCCTAAGCTTGTGGGTGGATCAAAAGGCGGCTCTTCTAATAGGTGACGCTGTCGTGCGACTATCGCAACGTGCTCAAAAATTGAGGTGTCATTTTCGACAGCTACCTCAATTTTAAAAGCTTCATTCAGAAGACTGCTTCTACAGCAAGCCATCACGTCCGATCCCTATCCAAAATTAGGAGCTGTCCTCCACAGTGAATTGCAAAAAATTTAACTTGCTCCTTAATTCTGTCTCGGCTTAAATAGTGTAATTCCCTATTGCCTGGGCTACCAAAGAAAGCAACTAGGCCACTGCAGCTGACTATGAATATGGCTGCAAGGCTAATCTTCAAGTTCCAGAGGTTTGACCAAGCGTCTACTTTGCTAAAAGAGCTAGGATGGGTGCCGGTTGAACAACGGATACAGAGCAAAGTTCTTATGCTGACCCACAAGGCCCGCCACGGCATGGCTCCTTCGTAGCTAGCTGAACTGACGCACCAGTTTCGGCCTCTTCGTGCCCTCAGGTCCTGTGTGGACAATAAATTAGTGTTCACTTCCTGCGCTTAAAGACCGTTGGTGACAGAAGCTTTAGCTCTGAAGGTCCAAGACTGAGGAACTCGCTTACGCAATTCTTATGCAACAACAACTATTCTGCTGCTGCCGACTATGGCTTATCCTTTTCAGCGGTCCTTAGCTACGTCTACCATGCCACTCACTATCTCAACTACTCTCACGACTCTGCTATGCTTCTCACTTTCTCTTTGTTGCGTGAGGTGGAGTCTGTTGGCTACCGCATGCGTGCCGAAAGCCGCTTAGGCTGTGAATGAGCTGTACAAAACCCTCCTGTGTAACACTCACATAGTCTGTATGGTTTTTTGGACTTACAGACAAAGATACATACTTTCACGTATGAGTAATTTGTTCTAGGGATGTGAATATAATAGACCAAATCTAATGTCTCAGAAATACTGTCACTTGAAAATGTGTCGATGATGCACCAGTATTACCAAACGCTTCACTTTTCCATGCCTATATGCTATTATTTTAGAATCCAAGAAACTACTAGCTGCAGCAGTCATCCTGTGCCTTTTGTGTAGAATCTTTGCAGCTGAAATTGATCTTGTAAGTCTTTCAGCAATTTATCATTTTATTTGAAGACGACTTAAAGTGAACCGATTGATTGTGGTGAAATTGGATTAACATGTTTATAGGAATCAGGAGAACATGCTCAGTTGAGAAGTGAAGATCTGAATCTGTCAGGTAAGTGATTTTATGAATTGGTTATGTATCCATGGCAATATACTTGTTTCTTCGTATAGTAGTTTGATTTGAAAATTTTACGGAAAGCTGAAATTTCACTTTTGTAGAGAATGAAGATATCGGGAAAATTATTTCATTGTTCGGCAAGGGTATTGCTAAGGAAATAGATCGTTTGGGATAAGCGATACTCAAAAGCAAAGAACGCATGCACCTAGAAGAAAAACAGAATATTGCAGGAACTAAGAGTTTTGCTTTTGTAGCGCATAGATCTTCTTACAGAGGTTACAAAACCTAGATCACGAAGGCACTGTGTGATTAGTGCCTCGACATTGTAACGTCTACAATAAAACCTTGAGCGAGCTCCTTAAAATCTTGAGTCTCATTTCAGTTTTGCACAATTCTGGCACGAGACGTAGTTTACCGTAGGTTAAGGTACAACAATTTATTCTTTCTTCACACACATCAGCTCATGTTCAGCTTCGTTTTCATTGCATTTAAGTAACTGATTCTGGGAAGTCTGTGAATTGCGATTTCCAGGCTTTGGCAGCCTACGGATGGAAGGAATTATGTCCGATAAATTAACTGTTTGTTAAAGTCACGGCTACACAGCATGGGTCGGAATGGAGAGTGGTTCGTCCGCTAGCAGGAATAGAAATAAGTTAGGCATGAATTGTCCGCACCATACGATGACACTTAAGCCTTTTCAAGACATTATTTTAGTCGCCGCAAGAAGTAGTTGAACTTTGCTTGCATAAGCGGTGAAATGCATTTTACCTGAATAGCGTATGTAAACGTGGAGGAAAATCAATTTGCAGTGCAAACATTTGGCGATTTGGTTTTGTTAAATCGCAGCGTCACCCGCCCACCAAAAGGTTGAGTATACTTATACTTAGGATGGCAAGCACTTTGACCTTAGTTACTGAAGTAGTCATTGTTCGTCACTATGTTTGCAGGCAATGCTCAGCCCTATGTGCCCAATGCGAGAATACTTGGGGAAGATCGGATACTGTTCCATTTTGCATAGTGAATTTTTGGAGATGGATGCTTGTAAACTCAGTTCCGTCCGAAGCGTCTGATGCTAAAAAGTGGAATATTATTGTAAGTGGCTTCATGTTATGCTTCTTCTAGCTGCCAAAATGTGCTCCATAATGTGCCGTTTGAAAGTTGTAATCCAAATAAAAATGTCGTTTCTGGAGGCTTCTTAGAAATTTTGAAGGCAGCTGGCTCAAATGTCTCAACGATTGAAGCCGCACCTAATAGCTGAGGTCCTGCAAAGTCGTTGTTCTTTTAATGTAATGTATTCCTATATGCAACTCTATGAAGCCATACAGACTACGTGGGTGTTACGCAGGAGAGTTTTGTAAAGCTCACTTACACCATAAGCGGCTTTAGGTACGCATTCGGTAGCCAGCAGACTTCGTCCCACGCAACAAAGAGAAAGTGGGAAGCATAGTAGAGTCAGGAGAGCAGTTGAGGTAGTGAGTAGCATGGAAGTAGCAGCTCAGGAATTCAGTTGGGGACAATAATTATCTTAAAGACAAGTCCACAGTTATTCAAATATAAACATAGACTTAAATCGAAACGGTTGGATATGTTAGTCAAGTCGTATCTTAAATATATGTCCCAGTCAGTATAGATCTCTTTTAACGAAAAGTTCGTGAATTTTTGCATTGATTTAAAATTGCGCACTAATTATAAATGACTTTTAATCGTGACCACGCTTTCAATTCAATATCCGCTAACTTAACTGGATGATTACAGTTTCAGATATTACCAAGTACTCGCTCAATAAAGCGACGAGCCGTGTCGCTTATGGGGTTATTTGCAGCTCTTTTAAAATTCGATCAAAGACCAACCAACGATGGGCTGATCGGTTGTTAGAGATCATTAGTGTTACTGATAAAGCTGACGAAGTAGATTGAGTGATTCATTGAAAGGCAGAATAATAATAATAATAATAAATATGTTAATCGCATTCGAGAAGTTACCTAAAATAAAATATTATCTTTTATGCACTTGACGACTGACTCAACCAAAATAAGAATAATAGTTAGAACGGGAATAAAACATTTTCGTAGCGCCCGGAGGGGACAAAGTACCTTTCTCCATGGTTTGGCCTAGTGGCACGGTCCTGGCTTTTAATGACCCAGGGTCATGGGTTCGAGCCTCGCGGCGGCGTTTTTCAAGCTCTTTGATAGAGATTAAGTTCACTTGCTTAGTGTTATGCAAACGAATATTTCATTATTCACTAATTCCCTTTTTAATGAATTTTGCAAGTGCCAGAAAAGAGGTACGTCAACTGATCATTGGGCACGACGTTCAAAATATCGGTATCTCCATAAGTATCTTACGGACAGTTCACCGGATGGAACGAATGCTGTGAGAAACAGGTGGGTTGTTAACTCGGCGGATGCCGCGACGTCAATAATGATAGTCTTCCGGCCAGATTGGGTTGGCGTAGGAGCAGGATGCCGAGGAGAAGAATCCAGAAAGGTTGGTTAGAGACGGGGGGCGCTGCGAGGGGAACTCTTGAGGTGTAAGTATTCCATATTAGCAAAGCCGATCGAGCCAATGAAGGGACCGAAAAGTGAGCACCTGTATATTGAAACGTGCATTGCTCGACTGGGGAGCTAGTCACTTTTGGCAGGAGTGATACTGTGCGTGTCACTAACCTTAGGCTATTGAAGTCGTGTCCAGTACGGTCAGCCAGTGCCGGCATACCTTGACGCGTGACTCGAGGACTCTTTAAACCGGCATCACGGCTTTGGATTCGCCAGCAGTTTTCACGTGTCTGCAGCGACAAGCACCAAGCCAAGCGCTGCGTTTGGGGCAGATTGACTTTTAAGTGCGGAGCGGATACAGCTAGTTCGTTAGCACTATTATAAAAACATTTATGTGCATTGTTAAATCTGTGAGGGCATTCGCGAACAGATCAAGACGGCTCTGGAAGATGCCGTTTATTAAGGAACCGCGGAACCGGGACGCGACAGCCACCATGCTGGCTGAGAAGCAGCTGCTGGAAGTGGGACCGCTGTTCTCTGCCAGAAAAAGTGCGGTGGCTGGACAAGTCAGGCGGACCCAGCATCCTCTCTTCACTACAGTGGCCGATAAAGCGCCGGGCTAACGCTTCAAAGTTCCGTAGGTACGTGGGATGGTATCCTTGGTTGACACAGGTAAATGTACTCCGTACATAATAATAATAATAATAATATTGCACTTGATAAAGCGCCCTCAGAGAACTTAATCTCTTTCTAGGCGCTTTACATTTGCTGCAAAGTGATACGCAATAGAATAGTAAGTAAAATCATGCTTGAAAAACAAACAAAATGAATAACATGGTTAGGGGTTACATGCACTGGGTCAGCATGCAAATGTGGTTAGTGGCAGCATGAACAGTGTCAGCACGCATAAGCACATCGAGGACGAATCACAAGGACCCACTAAATGCTGTCCTAAATAGGTATGTTTTTAAGTTTCTTTTAAATGTGGTCAGGTCAGGGGATGTTCTGATGCAGGTCGGGAGGGAGTTCCAGGCTGTGGGAGCATACGAGCTAAATGCACGGTCTCCAAAGGATTTAAGGTCTCCAAAGGATTTACATGTCGGCTTGAGCCGGCTGATCTACAGTCCGGAATGAATCGAGCTCCAATATTCGATGTATTTGCCTCTGAATGTTCACGGAGGCTCTCTGTCGACGGGCCTGTAATATCATCATTAGTGTCAGCTGTATCGATGTATAGCTATGAGTCAGTACGGGCCGAGATACTCTCAACGGCTACAGTAGGGCCTTGGCTGATTATTTCAGTGAGTTCTGCCTCAGCTGAAGCATTATTATTAGCTCTAGCATTACTTGTATAACAGGTAGGAGGTCTTCCGCCTCTCGGGCCCTGCTCACACCTTCTCTTGGTCACCTGGTCAGTGTATGGCATTAAATCTCGCTGGCGAAGCTTGTTTTGGTGACGAATTACGAAGTCAGCGCAATCGTCCGACGCCGTCAGCACTGAATTTCGATCTCTGACTGACTCATCGTCTCTTGGGACTCACGTGCATGGAACTGCTCATACCTAGAAGGCTACGCCAGATACATTTCGTGCTCTTTCATTGCGACCTTTCTGTCACCATTTTCTCTTCATCTGACATCTGGAAAGACTAGTGGTGCTGCAAAGCTAAATAAGACAAGCTTTGTTGCTTGCACAGTCACCATTGCCTATTCCATGTCACTTCGCATCAACCCATGCAAGCAACCTGTCTTCGATAATGCTCTGAGCATGATAGAGTTAGCGAACGCAATTGCGCAAAGCCGAGGTTTTTACACTGCCGATGAGCCAATGGAACACCGGTTGTTGGCGAGAATCTGTCCGGTAGGCATGTGCCAGGATCTGCTTTACCTAGCTTTCCTGTGCCGCAAACTTACGCTACTTTTTCCTGTGTGCTTTGCATGCTTACCGTGCATTATAAGGTGCATATTAACAAGTATCCACAAGTGTCTTCTTATGCGGCTTCGTGGACTCATCTAAACTGACGGGCGTGCAATTAAAGTGTGGGTACTGCTTTGATGGTACAGAGTCTCCCACTCATCGAATTGAAAAAAGTAAAAGGAGGTTAATTTGAACCATGCTGAATCTGATAGACTGTGAGATGTTCTCAATTAGCAAAGTAAGAAGTCAAGAGAAACAGTGCTAAAGGAACTAACATACCCAGTTGACTTAGGGATGTGACATTCATGTCATCATCGTAGCGTAGTTTATCACTGGTTACACGAGGAAGAGTGGTTTCAATAGGGCTTTAGCGATGTAATCAGGACGACACTATTTTTGATATTTCATTCTTTAAACGTGTGCTACACACTGCTATCGGTATAAGAGCATGCATGTAAATTACATGTTTACTGAATCAGTTATAGTATAGAGAGTTTCTTCAGAGTCTCAGACGGATGGGCAATTTCGCTTGTATCAATCCATGCAGATACTTTGAAATCCTTGGCCAAGCTACCAATTTAGCTATGACCGGACGTAAGCCAGAAACTCCAGTAAAAAACGTAGGAATCACTAACTAAATTAGCACAATTACATGATTAGATTTGAGCAGCTTTTCCCAGCCAGAATGTAATGTAATGTAATGTAATGTAATGTATCTCCGTCAGTAACTCCACAAAGTCATAAACACCATGTGGGTGTTAAGCAGGAGAGTTTTGTATAGCCTACTCACAGCCTAAGCAGCTTTCGGTACGCGTTCGGTAGCGAACAGACTTCGTCTCACGAAACAAAGAGAAAGTGGGAAGCATAGCAGAGTTAGGAGAGCAGTTGAGGTAGTGAGTAGCATAGAAGTAGCAGTTCAGGACCGCTGAAAAAGATGTGCCATAGTCGGCAGTTGGAGAGTAGATTCGTTGCGTAAGAATACTGCTCTACTAAAGCAGACTGGGCCCTAGTTATTAGACCGCCGGTTTTGGCGCTAGAACCAAAAAGGTCTCGGGTTCGATTCCTGTCGGGGATGATTCTTAATCGCAAACCAAGGCATTAATTCCGTTAATGATTAGCTTCCTTTTTTAAATGATTTATTATTAGGTTACTTCTGCTTTTTATTTTATAGCTCAACTTTACTTTGTAAAGATAAGTAGAAGCCTCTTCAGCAGATGCTGTATATTAAATAACCAATTTGACTTGCTCTACGAAGCTCGGTGCATTTCTTCAGAAGCAGCTCTGGAATACTTAAGAAACAACGGTTCAAGAATGAACCATTTTCATAATGTCACGACCGGATCTGATTTGTGCAATAATTTTTGGAAACAGGATAGTATATCAAGCTAGATGGATTAACACAATACATTTTCCAAGTAACTTTTGGATCAGGGCTACAGCATCTGTAATGTGTCTTGAAAGACATGAAAGCTTTCCGAATGAGCTGAACGATTGTAGTTTTTAGTAATAGGTGTGTTGTATTTATAGGCTCACAGTTACGCAATTGTATTTAGACAGGATCTACTCATTGCTGTAAACCGTCATTTTTATCAACTTGCTACGTTCGCAAGCTTTCAGGCATTACCCGACCCTGATCCTACGCCCTTGAAGCCAGTGAATTTAATCATCGAGCAGCTCGTGTAAAACACCCTTAAAGCGAAATTAATTCATACAATCTGACGGTGCATAAACTAGCTTAACAATGAGTAATTAGTGTTTTTTCTGCAGGTAGGGCATTCCGTTACTCTGATAGATTGTTTTCGTTATTCATCACGTAAATCCACTAATCTGCAAATCAAAGGCACGTGAATTTGCTTCTCTCATTAGTTTTTAGCCGTTGTTACAGGTTACAGTCTTTTAATCCAATGGAACTCATACAGCAGATTCCACAGAGCTCTTTCAGCATAAACGGCTTGTTGTTACGTATTTCGGACTCAATTAAAGCTCTTAGATCAAGGCAGGCATAGACCAGTCGGGAGCAGCTTACTGCCGGTCACCCGAACCTCGGCTTTGTTACTTAATATTTTACCTAACTAACCGTAATTTTGACGCTTGTCAAAGCTCTCCTCTGTGACCTGATATTCTCTGTAAGTCTCGTTCAGTACTGCACTTTAAATATTAGTAGCCAATTTTGGAAAGGATCGGCATTGGTGGCAAAGGCAATACCAAATGGCAAAGGCCAATATCTGCACCGGTGAATGCTGTATAATATATATATATATATATATATATATATATATATACATATATATATATATATATATATATGTATATATATATATATATATATATATATATATATATATATATATATATCGTGCTATATATGTATGAACTTATATTCTATATATTTTAGCAAATTATTGTTCCTTAGTCAGAGGACCCCTGCACTGCCGAGGCCGCCAACGCTATCCACGCCTCCCGGTTCAGGAACACGGACCACGGCTTCCGACCTGGAATGGCGCCCGAGACGCAATGCCACCCGTTCCTTTCGCGAAATGCCGAGGTCCGCCAGGCATGCTTCAGTATCCGGCCAGCAGCCATCCAGAGCACTGACCACGAAGGGCCTCACTGCAGGAAAGACCGGGCTACGGCCTCGTACTTATCAATCTTTTTCCAGGCCGCCACCAGGGCATCCTTGCTTCCGTCAAACGACCGCTACGTCAACCATGACCACCCCGGTGCCATTGTCGATGACCAGCTTCCGCTCTCAAACCAGATCCCTGGTGAGCGGGAAGGCGAGACCTTCGGTGGCCGGAAGAGCCTCGATCAGGCTACCCAGAGCCAGGTTGTAGCCAGCCGTTATTGCTTGCAGCATCGGTCGGCAGTGGCTTAGGAAATGGCACACGGCCTCAGCCTCAGTACGGGAGAGGCGGCAGTTAGTGACCACCGTTCCTAGGTATGACTGGCTCCTAGCGGCAGCCATCGGCAGCACGTCTTGGCGAGCAAGGCGAATGAATCGCCAGGCCCGTAACGACAGGCCAAGACCCGTGGTCTGCAAGTGGCTGTGGGTCGCGAACCTGTCCGTCGCTATGCTGGGCAGCCCATATATAATTCATTTGTATAGAGTCCTAAGAGAACTCAATCTCTATTCAGGCGCTTCACATATGCCACGGGGCTCGAGCCCACGACCTCAGCCAGACCTTGGCCGGGGCGAGCACCTTAACCACAGTGCCAAACCAGCTCAATATTGCTTGGGAAGACGCTCAGCACACAGCGATGGTTTGCCAATAAGGTTCCCAAGCCATATAAAAATTTATGGCGTCTCAGCAAGCCATTAATACCTCGGCTTGCTCTGGATCAGGCGTGTGAAAGGTTGGATGAGATCAGGCATGTGAACGCTAGTAGACAATTCGACTAATAGGTTGGTCTAGTAGCTGCATCGCCTCCCTCAGAATTTTCCATCAGGATAGCTGGCGCTCGATCCCGCCACTATATCCTTTAAAGAGAATGCTTATAGGCTTGAGTATGCAATGACCTATACCTATTCTCAAACTTTGAAACTTGGAAAGAAGTGACTCTTAATCAATCAGAGCTACGCAAGGAAAGCGAATGTCATGTGAGCCTCCTTTCGCAAGCAAAACTGTCGCTGTGCAATAAACCAAAAGTCTTCTTAACGTGTCTAATAAGGGGGCTCATCAGATTACACAAAATGGGTCTAAATACATTTAATAAAGAGATCATTATAACCTTATTAAGGAAATCGGTAAGCTGTTTTGATATCATTATACAAGCGCAGTAAGCAGTAAGTGGCACACATCTATGCGCCCGCTACTTTAAATAGGAAACAGCTTGAAAATTATTTGCAAATGATTCAGTGAGTTGAGTTTATTCGACGGGATGCTGCGTCATCCACGTATGGGTGCACATACAAAAGAGACAGCGGCAGCAGAAACTCTCGCTAAGAAAGTGATCTGTCTCCTGAATCACGAAAGTAAAAGCTTGAAGAAAGTCGGTTTTAATTAAAAGCTTGAAGAAAGTCACATTTACATGCATTGACGAATATTTGGCGATCCCGCCACGACTTTGCTAAGGTACAGTCCTCGGGCGATTGGTCAGTTTCTACTGTCAATGTGTACGTGAGTGACGTAAATAACGTAAACAATACGGCTTATTTGAGAAGGCGTTATCAAAAAGCCAACGCAATTTTTATGATTCCTATGCCTAACTGAAATTGCTCGTTCCTCGAAAGAAGATTAAATGCGATGCAGTCGTCAGCAGTTGCAACGTATGCGGGTATGCGGAATGATCGGGTGTTTAGAGCCGCAAGGTACCACTGCCTAACCTACGCATTACATCGTGCTCTAGCAAACTTGCGACGATCGCGAAGAATAGGTCAGAAGAGGCTTGTTCAAGGAACACGACACGGTGAGGAGAGCTTGCCAAGGTCGTGGCCGGGAATGCGAAAGATTGGCACCAAAAATTATTCAGTTAGCTGTAACGGCAAACAGATTCGCAAAGGCTTTCGCTAGGGGAGACCATTCCCTTACCTAACCCCTGAACATTCATTCATTAAGGCGACCCGTCAGGCACTCTTTACGAATGCAGCGCATGAGGGCGGTGTTTAAAAAACGGAATTTGGTGGCGGTTTCCACGTTCCGACTCAACTAGGCCGCAAGCACAACGCTCGTCACGACGCAAATTCCAGCCACCACGCGACAAATTATAATAATAATAATAATCCACTTGATAAAGTGCCCTCGGATAACTCAATCTCTTTCTAGGCGCTTTACATTTGCTGCAAAGGGAAACGCGATTGAATGGTGAGTAATATCATGCTTCATAAACAACATGAATAACATGGTTAGGGGTGACTTGCACAGAGTCACCATGCAAGTTTGGTTGGTGGCAGCATGCACAGTTTCAGCACGCATAAGCACATGAAGGACGGATCACAGGGACCCACTAAATGCTGTCCTAGATAGGAGTATTCTTAAGTTCTTTTTAAATGTGTTCAAGTCAGGGGATGTTCTGACGCAAGTCGGGAGTGAGTTCCAGGCTGCGGGAGCGTACAAATTAAATGCACAGTCTCCAGAGGATTTGAGGTTTGTACGCGGTATTGGTAAAGTGTTAGATTCCGAAAAGTGGGTGGTACTATGCTTGGCCTGGTGGAGGAGTAGATCTGAGAGGTAGCCTGGAGCCAAAGAATGAAGTGACCTAAAAGCGAGCGACAAAACCTTGAAGTTGATCCGTCACTGGACTGGTAGCCAGTGCAGGTCGGCGAGAAGTGGTGTGATGTGGCAACCGTGACGCTCACGACAGACAAGCCTAGCTGCAGAGTTTTGTGCCAGCTGTAAGCGCCTGATTGCACATGTCGGTAGGCCAGCAAGCAGTGAGTTACAAAAATCAAGACGAGTGTCGCAAATGCACGAATACCAGCGACTCCCTGAGCCTCGGAATCACGCCGCTCTGATTGGGCCCAGGAGTACTGAGCTCGCCTGTGAAGATCAAAGTGCTGGGCTCGAGCCCTGTGGTGATTGTAAAGCACATAGATAGAGAGTAAGTTCTCTTAGGTGCTACATAAATGAATTGCGTTATAAATATTACAAGGGCTAGTAACGTGCAGGTGTAGCATCGATGCATGCAGGCGTGCTGACAGCCGGAAAACATGGAAGCGATGTCGAGCGACCACTCCTTAGAATAATAACTTCGTAACCGTAGCGTCGAGAAGTCTATTCAACAGCGAAAGAGCACTACAGGTGCTCAACATCGGCCACGACGTACAAAAAGACGCACGGCACCCAGAGCTACGTCTCAACTGAGCGAGC
Source organism: Cristatella mucedo (assembly GCA_009760855.2). Lineage (NCBI taxonomy): Eukaryota > Metazoa > Bryozoa > Phylactolaemata > Cristatellidae > Cristatella > Cristatella mucedo. The sequence continues at coordinate 248,822 of WPIO01000115.1, forward strand.
TCCTCAAACAAAGTCTGAAGCACAACAACCAAATACAACCAAATACAACCGACTGCCTACCACACGGCTTCGGCTTGTATGCTGCCTAAACATGAATAAGGGTCGCGATACCCCAGAAGTTAAGATGCTTGCTCTTCACGACCGAGGTCGTGGGTTCGAATCCTGCATAGGTGATCGTTTCGTCATCTGCAAGCGGTTACGAGCGTGAAGGCCCTTTTACTGCCATACAAATGAGGCTCCTAATTAAGTTAATATTGATATTTTTGCCTATTATCCCGTAACCGTTTCTGTTGTGTTCATGTAGCTACTATGTTTGGTTGTATATTTGTTCTATCGTATCAACTTACCTCTATGTAGCGCATCAGCGTTTGTCCACAGATTACACCTCTGGGTCCGCAGATTACATCGCCAGGCATTTCTATGCCGGGATAGACCAAATAAATGTCTGGCAGGATGGCAAGAGTCTCAATTCATTTATGAGGCGCATTGCGTAGGCTGCTTGCGTCCTCCGCCGGCAGACATAACAGTTTCCAAACCAATATGATTAAGGAACCACGAATAATAAATGTGTCAGCGAAATCATGATCTGGCCGATGTAGCACACAGGCGCTTCCTTGGCGCATGCGCAGAGGCTTTAATTTAGTGCGAGATACCAGGAAGTGCGACCGAAACTTTATTTCCTCGAGGAGTTTATCGTAACAGACAATTGCAATGTGAGCTTCATGAAGTGTGCTTTTAGCGCGGCTTCGCTGCAGTTCTAATCGCCGAGCCGGTTTGGTACAGTGGTTAAGGTGCTCGCCCCGACCAAGGTCGGACTGAGGTCGTGGGCTCGAGCCCCGAGGCATATGTGAAGCGCCTGAATAGAGATTAAGTTCTTTTGGGGCGCAATATAAATAAATTTTTCTTTTCTTTCTTTTCTAAAATGGCCGGCCACCGGCTGGGTCGACATTTTGGTGCTATTTTAATGAGTACGCGAGTGCTCAGCTGCACTAAATTATTTGGAAAAACTCGCAGCACCGTGGTCTATAAAATGAAACAAAAAAACGCATCTTCTCGCCGTCTATCCTGAAAATGGTTGGCGGATCGCTGTTTGATCGCCACCGGCTGAGCCGGACCGTTAGCGGCCATTTGCATGAGAATGCGCGTGCGACTTTCCGTGAAACTTTCAGGCCTAACCCAAAACGCTATTGTATGAAAGTAGAGGCCAAAATTAAAGCTTCGCGCCGCTGATTTTTGAAATGGCAGGTGAATCTCACTTGGAAATTGGCCGGAAGCTGGCTAGGCGAAGCTATTCGAGCCGCTTCTGAGATAAAGTCCATGTGCAAGTGCGTTAAACTTACCGCCTAACCCCTAAACACAGTTGCCTATAATGCGGACCAAATACCGCAGCTTCGCGTCACTGCTTCCGGAAATGGTAGTGGATCGCAGTTTGAAAGCGCCACGCCACTCGCCTTGCCGGGTCGTTGGAGGACATTAGAACGAGAACAAAAAATGTACAATAGTGCAAAATTATGCGAATAAATCTAAGATACCAGTATCTATAAAGTGGAACTGAAACCGTGGTTCCACCCAACTTACTTTGGAATCTCCAGGTGGGTCGCACTGGATCGCAATTACTTCTGATGACTACCGAACTCTCAGCAACTTTCATCCAAATATAAATTTGTTGGACCGTTTACTTATTCTTCTGTACTGGAAGGTCTCAGCTGCAAAAGGCTCAGTTCTTTCTATCACTTCAACCTAACCATGGTGGAATTGAATAGAGCGTCTAATTTTTTTCAAGCGAGGCTGGTTGATTTCTCTCCATTTCGTCCCAGTCAGCATTTCGCTGAGCTTTCTACAAGAACACTGCCTTACAGAGCGCACAAAATTTCTGTCTTTCCAGAGGGAAGCGTTTATGGCGCTCAGAGCATTTTTATGAAGAAGCTTCTGCTGACATGCAATGTACTGCATCCTTTCATAAAAAAAAAGCCTTCGGACCGAGTCTCCGCTGCGTATCTGCTGCGAGTGCCGCCCTTTAATTAGTCTCCCAAGCACCATCTGCACTTCCGCCTAGCTGGGTAGCGAAACAGAGGCTTAAATTGCGCCGGTCGGCGTTCTGATAGCAGCCCTCAAACCGCAAAATAGCGGACTCCTTCGTAGAAAATTGAAGATACTTGACATATAATAAAACTCGTCTATAGCACTCAAATATATTTGAATCTAAAATGCTAATAATAATACAAATTGTTTATGGGGAATTAAGCCAATTGAGTCGCTTGCTACGCACTTTGCATTTGCTGGAAAGAAAGCGTGTCCGCTAGTTAGCGATGGCGTGCTGCACAATTTCAGAATTGACAAGCTCAGGAAAAATGCTCATGGACGAGGCAAACGCTGAGCGAAACCCCCTAGGTATTTGGGTTTTTTAATTTTATCTACTCAGGGGATGTCGTGACGTCAGCCCGGATTGATCTCCAGGATTTGAGACAGTACGTACCGAAGGCACGGTCTCCCGAGTATTTGAGATTGGTTAGAAGCACGCCTAAATGGCTGAAGTCAGTAGAGCTGGCGGTAGGATGCAAAACGCGATGAATACGTAAATCCTATAGGTAAGCGGGAGCAAGAGAACATGGAGGATCTTTAAGTGAGTAACAAAACTTTCAAGTTGATACGCTGCTTGAGAAGTAGCCCGTACCGGTCTCCTAGAGGCGGTGCAATTTGGCACATGTGACGAACACGACAGACGAGCCTTGCTGCAGAGTTTTGCGCCAATTGTGAGCGTCGTATTTCGCGGAAAATGAGACCCGCAAGTAGGGAGTTGCAGTAGTCTAGAAAGTTTGCCATCGATGCTCGGACTAGCTTGGTTGTGAAGTATTTTTTAAGCTAATCCGTGTTTGGCAAGGTTTTGAGCTGAATACAGCTTAGCTGTGGAGCTGATGCGGTCGTCGAGAGAAAGCCATTGCGGAACAATCCACGTCAAGGCGACAGGGAACACTCGTCTAGCCCACTTTGTGGATTAGGTTATCAAATTGTGGAATACCGCCATGTTTGCCAATAGCGGTGACGTTGCTTTGATCTCTATTCAAGTTGTGAACGTTTACGGCCACCCAAGAGTAAATGACAACACTGCTGTTAGCGAGCTGATCGAGTGTGGCGGATGGATCAAAGGAGGGGAAGGATCAAGGGAAGGGAAGGATCACAGCACGAGTACCAGCTGCGTGCCATACGCATAAAAATGAAAAAAGCCTCGACTGTACTTGGCGATTACATCGTCCAGATAAAGGGTATAGATTTTCAAGAGAAGTGGGTCTTTAAAAGATCATGGTTCACTTACAGTAAGTGCAAAACTCTGTAGCTAGTCTGTCGTGAGCGTCGCAGTTGCCACATTGTACCATTTCTCGCCAACCTGCTATGGGTCCCGTTCAAGCAATGCGTCGACTTCAATGCTCAGTCGCACACTTTTAGGTCCCATCATTATTTGGCTCCAGCATACCTTGCAGGTCTACTCTCCCGCCAGGCTCGACATCGTACCACCGACTTGTCTGAATCAGACCGTTGTTTACCTACACATCGTACAAGCCTCCAGTCAGACGCTTACAGCTGGAGCAAAACTCAGCAGCTCCACAGGCTTGTCTGTCGTGAGCGTCACATTTTCCACATCAGATCACTTCCCGCCTACCTGCACTGGCTACCTGTCAAGCAACGGATCGACTTCGAGGTTTTGCCGCTCACTTTTAGGTCCCTTTATTCTTTGGCTCCAGTCTATCTATCAGATCTACTCCCCACTAGGCCAAGCATCGTACCACCCGCTTTCCGGAATCTAGCAGTTTACAATACCTCGAATAAACCTCCAATCTTTTTGATACTATGCCTTTAGTTCGTTTGCTCCCGAAGCCTGGAACTCACTTTCGACTGACGTCGGCTTCGAGTTTCGTTCGCCCATCAGAGAGCCGAGAGCCGATGAACAACGCCAACGGTGTATTGCTCAAGGCACGGAGCCGCACGACTGCCTTCTCGCACTCGAGTCTCCTCTCCTCGACCCCGGCTGTCCCTTGGCCGACCCCGATGGCGAATCCACCATCGGTTCACCGGCGGGTTATCGGCCTGTGTCAACGCCTCATTAGAAGCTGACCACAGCTGTGCACAGGCCCCTCTCGGGGATGCTCACACCAGCTGTTGAAGAAAGGAGCGGTTCCAGCCCGCATGCAATCGAACTACAGTTGGAAGACATCCCCTGACTTACTTAACGACATTTAAAAAGAAGCTTTAAGCGCATCTATGTATCACGGCATTTAGTGGGTCAGTGTGATTCGTCCATTGTGTGCTTATGTGTGCTTACTCTGTGCATGCTGCCACTAACCATATTGAACGCTGACCCTGTGCACGCCACCTCTAACCATGTTATGCTTATTGACATTGAGCATGCTACCACTAACCATTCAATAACGCTTCCTTTATAGCAAATATAAATTGCCTAAAAAGAGATTAAGTTCTCGGAGGATGCTATAGAAATTTGGTAGTATTATAAATTGTAAAAACCGAGGTTTCTGTATCAGTCAGATCTGGAGAGAGACTACCAAGATAGTCGACGTGTGATTCCTGAATTACAGTCACTTAGGTTTGTCATGTAATAATGCTGCCTAAGCGGCTTAAAAGTCGAAGTCACATAATAGGCGATCGGTTGTACCCAAGGATTCAACTCGGACAGGAATTTCGCCCGAGGCTTGGGGACGATCTAGCGAAGCACGAGAATTGCTGTCCGCTACAGCTGCAACTGGACGCCTCTGTGTGGCAGGACGGCGCTGCAGCAGATGAGAAATGCATTAGCCACGTTGATGTCATCGGAAAGTTCCGCTTAAACGGCAGTCTGCACCTTGGAGTATTTGACACATTGTACAAGGGACGATTTAAACCTGGACAGTGTCGGTATTAATGGAATGGACAAGTTCGAAGCAGGTAAGGCATTTGTGACATCCCGTCTTGACTTCTGCAACTCGCTGCTTGCTGGCCTACCGGCATGTGCAATCAGGCGCTTACAGCTGGTGCAAACCTCTGCAGCTAGGCTTGTCTATCGTGAGCGTCACAGTTGCCACATCACACCACTTCTCACCGACCTGCACTGGCTACCAGTCGAGCAACGGATCGGCTTCAAGGTTTTGTCGCTCACTTTTAGGTCACTTCGTACTTTGGCTCCAGCATATCTCTCAGATCTACTCCCTCACCAGGCCAAGCATCGTACCACCCACTTTTCGGAATCCGACAGTTTACCAATACCTCATACAAACCTCAAATCCTTTGTAGACCGTGCATTTAGTTCGTATGCTCCCAAAGCCTGGAACTCACTCCCGACTTGCGTCACAAAATCCCCTGACTTGACCACATTTAAAATAACTTAAAAGCACACCTGTTTAGGACAGCATTTGGTGGGTCCCTGTGATTCGTCCTTAATGTGCTTATGCGTGCAGATACTGTGCATGCTGCCACCAACCAACTTGCATGCTGACCCTGTGCATGTAACCCTTAGCCATGTTATTCATGTTGTTTATGAAGCATGATATTACTCACAATTCAATCACATTTCCCTTTGCAGCAAATGTAAAGCGCCTAGAAAGAGATCGAGTTCTCTGAGGGCGCTTTGTCAAGTGCATTATTATTATTATTATTATTATAAGGATTTTTAAAAGATCAGTGGTGGTACATTAGAAGGAGACGTCGATTACCACAATCTGCTCACGAAATCCCGCAGGCTCGTTTAATTCATCAAAAAATCAACTTTTCGAAATAATATCTATCCATCCAAAGTGAAAGCTGGGTTCGGACGAGAAATAGAAATGCACCTTGACGTGAAGACGCGCTGGAACTCCATCCCAAAAATTTTAGAACCGCTATTAAACATAGAAGTCTCCATCCGCGAGACACTAGCCGAATTCAAGGGACTGAAAATATTTTGACATTGGATTATTACGCTCTCAAAACTCTTGCCAAGGCAATGGAACTTGTGAAGCTTGCTGCTGAGTATCTAAGTCGTGAAGACGTTACCTTGATGATTTCTGATACACTTTTAGAATTCATATTCACTCAGCTCTCTAACCTGAATGATGACCTTAGTACCAAACTCATAGAAAATCTGAAGTGTCGAGTTAAAGAGCGATTGAACAAGGGTGTCAAGAAGCTCTTACACAGTCTCAAAGATCCATTTGTTGCCCCGTCAAAAACTACGCTAAGTTTTGCAGGAAATCTAACATCTCGTCTATCTGGAGTCAACGATTTAGAATTCGTCGTGAAGTCGTCAAATGATGCCGAAACTGTGAACTTGTCTTTTAAAATGAATTGAATTTTTTGCTTCAAAAATATGGATCGTCAATTGCATTCGGAGGCCAAGACAGTTTCACGTGGCTCATATCCGAATTCAAGCTCTTCAGGAACGCAGGCCACCGAATTGAAAATTTCCAGAAATTGTAGAACGAAATTTTATGCATTACACTGACACCAACGCACGTTGAACGAGTTTATTCGGTCTGACGAATTTCTCTAGAAATTAAAATCGGGCCCGTCAGATAAGTCACTTAATGCACTTATATTCTTGAAAATATTATAAAATGGTAAACAACTTGTTTATTTAGAACTTATCATGAAATTACATAATAAATTGCGTTCATCACAAAAAGTAAGCCACTGACTGCTAAATTAGCAAAAGAAAAATGAAAAAACTAGAGCAGCTGCTATCAGCTGTTTTTGGAAACTGGAAATAGTAAACAGCTGTTTGTCAAACATGACTACTTCAGAAACCCTAATCAATAGTATCAAACGCCACATACAGATCCTGCAGAAATAGGAGTGATACTCTATCATAAAGTCAGCCTTCGTGAGAAAGTACCACCAGGAAATCAGCACGGAGCTGAGCGCACAATTTCTTATATCTTTGCGTGACCGTGCGCTTAATGCGTGGATGTACGCATAAAACTAAGCACTCAACGAAACAACACACTGTGCGCCTAAAATGCACCTAATAGTAGCCAAGGATTTGCTACGTCGCATTAGGCGAAGTACTGAATGGTGGCCGAAAGCAGAAATCCCGATTGTTAGCCGAAAGTAGGGCCAAGTACTGGGTGGTAGCATCGTTCGTGATGAGCGAACTTAGCCCAAGAGCCGCCGTGCGAGTTTACTGGAGCAGCATTGAGCACTTATTGGACACCTGCCAAGTAAGACCCGCCAGATGCAAATGGATGGAAACCGCAGATGCCGGAACGGCATCGCTGGTAACTGCGAACTAGGAGCCGCCGATGCCGCCTAATAAAAAAAATATACTTCCTTTGCAGCAAATGCGAAGCACGTAGAAAGAGATTGAGTTGTTTGAGGGCACTTTATCAAGTGTATCATTTTTATTATTATTATTATTAACATATTACTCAGCATCTCAGCACTGGAAGACGCGTTTGCAGTGGCTGGCTGGAGGCCCGACCCAGCCACAAATGTAAATATCATTTGCACCTAGTTTGATCAGCAGACCGAGCGGCAATGGATCCACAATCGAGAGCGAGCCAGAACCACCACCACCTCGCCGGTCGATGCTGTGGCGCCTGCAGCCGGGCCGTTCGAATGCAGGTGCAGTTCAAATCCAGATGCAGTTCAAATGCAGATGCAGTTCGAACCACCAGCTAAGTGAAAATCGTCTCCGAAGTGCGAGCTCACCTCGGGCTTTGACGTTTGGACGAGCAGCGAAGCAGCCGAAGCCGCGATCGGACAGAGAGTAGGGAGCTGAGCTAATAGAGAGACTGCAGTAGGAAAGCAGCGGGCCTTGACCGGTCGGTATAGGCATGCCCAGGCATGCCGGGGCTCACGTTGTGCTACAGAGCTTTGAATGCGGCGAGCGTAGGCGTAGGCTGTGGGGGGAATGGATCCCGATGTCCCTGTAACGATCTGAAGGAACAAGTCGAGCAATGTCAGTAGGCGTGTATTGTAATGTATCTCTTTCTGTAACTCCACAAAGTCATAAAGACTATGTGGGTGTTACGCAGGAGAGTTTTGTATAGCGCATTCACAGCCTAAGCGGCTTTCGGTACGTTTTCGGAAGCCAACAGACTTCGTGTCACGCAACAAAGAGAAAGTGGGAAGCATAGCAAAGTCAGGAGAGCAGTTGAGGTAGTGAGTAGCATGAAAGTAGCAGCTCAGGATCGTTGAAATGGATGAGCCATAGTCGGCAGCAGAAGAGTAGTTGTCGTTTCGTAAGAAAGACATCGAGTGCGTGTGCTGCAGCAGCGGATGCCTTTCTTCATAAGTAGGCGAAGAGAGGTGAGAAGGCTGAGGTGAGATGAGATGAGCATAATTATTAAGCTCTTTTCCCGTGCTGGAATGTCACATCGCTTCTTGATTATGACCTTCGAGTGTAGCAATTCGGCGAATTCGAACTGGTGACCGCCTATGAAGAAGCTTCGATGAGCAGGTTTGTGAGCAGGGAGAGACTATAGACTTTTCACCCGGCTCAGTGGCCTAGAGCACAAATACGCTCAAATGTCTAGGCCAAATCCGGAAGTAAAGCTGAGTGCCTATTGAATTTTGTCGGTTAATTCGGCTTTGGCCATATATTATTGCATACTAGGCTCTAGCCTTTCCTATTCAGGCACCGCGAATAATGAATATAAGTCATAATCTAGCTGATATAGCTTGCTGCCGTTTCAACATTTTAAAAGAAGATTAAAATGCACCTGCTTCTCACAGCACTTGCTGGTTCCTTGCGATGCGTCCTTTGTGTACTTACTGGCGATGACACTAACCACGTCAGCATGCTCGTCGAAGCTGTGCATGTTACACTAACTCTACGCTTCCCTTGCAGCATACTTAAAGTGCCAAGAAAGAGAATCAGTTATCGGAGGGCACTATTCCAATGTAGAATAATTAGTATTGCTATCTTTACCAAACGTCCTGAGCTGCCACATCCCGGCTACTCACTTCGTCGACTGCCGTCCTGTCTCAGCTACGCCTCTCACTTTCTTTTTGTCACGTGAGATGAAGTCTCTATAGAGTCTGTTGGCCACTGTACCGAAAATCACTTATGTTTCGAGCTCGCTATAAAAATTCTACTGTGTCACACCCACTTGGTCTTTGTGGCTCTGTAATATAATGTAATGTATCTCCGTCTGTAACTCCACAAAGTCATGAAGACTATGTGGGTGTTACGCTAATATAATGTAATGTATCTCCGTCTGTAACATTACAAAGTCATGAAGACTATGTGGGTGTTAAGCAGGAGAGTTTTGTATAGTGCACTCACAGCCTAAGCAGCTTTCGGTACGCATTCGGTAGCCAACAGACTTCGTCTCACGCAACAAAGAGAAAGTGGGAAGCATAGCAGAGTCAGGTGAGCAGTTGAGGTAGTGAGTAGCGCGGAAGTAGCGTGGAAGTAGCAGCTCAGGACCGCTGAAAAGGATGAGCCATACTCGGCAGTTTGAGCAGTTACAGACGGAGATACTATAGATTACATTGCATTCACCGACGTCTGTTACTACTGTAAAGCTTGACTCCAGACTGCTACTATGCAAACAGCTGATCTACTAGATTTCTGCCCACCAGATACTAGAAGTAGTAATAATGTTATTAATAATAAAAATGCGCTTTTTATTGCGCCCTCTGAGAACTGAAAATCTTTCTATGCACTTTACAGATGCTGTATAGAAAGCATTACCAAATGGTTGGTGGTAACATCTGAAAGCAGCAGGCATAGAGTAAGCAGGTATGCGATTTACTACCGTTTGGCAGTAGGCATCCCTCATTGTATGGGCAATGAGGAATGTTGTTTTTTTATAACGTTCGGTGCGGTCGTAGTGCAATATGTGATCGGTTGATACTTGATCATCTCTCATATCACGATTGTTGACGATTCCTCTCGTATTTTCGTCGGAATAGTGGGCATCATGGTGTCGATGATTGCGGTGTTTGATAGGCTACTTCGATGATTATTCCGCTGCAATTGGAAGTTGTTGGATGCAATGCCTTGATCTTAACTCCCCCTGAATGTCAATAACACAATTCAATATAATTCATTAGTATAGCGAGCTAAGATAACCGAATCTCTATGCAGACGCTTTACGTAGGCTTGAGCTCAAGACCTCGGTCGTATAGGCGAACACCTTAACCTCTGGACCAAACTAGTATGGCAACTAACTTCGTTGGCTCTCGACCATACTGGATTTGCTGAATCTTCTTCTCGTAAAAGCAAAGGGTTAGGATTTTCTGATCTGAATTGCAATAAATTAATTTTTTACTGGATTTTTAAATTTCCCCGTGGTGTATACTCAGCTTTTAGATCTGTCACATGCTCCGTTTTACCCCGCAGACTGTCTGACTGAACGTAAGTTAGATAGTACTGGATTGGCAAGACGAAGCGAGGGAGGAACGTGATAAATCACTATTGAAATCTCATGTACAGCTGTACTTGGATGTTTTGCTACACCTTGCGTTCAGTGCCTTGCTAGTGTACTGTTTTTTGAGATCGTTTCTGGTATTTAATGTGAGATGTTTGATGCTAGAGAGGCTCCCTTTCCCCAAGTTCAGTGAAATGCTGGCTACCAGAACGTCAGGAAAGCCACGGTTTTAGAAGTCACGTGGAACCCTAGCTCGATGGCTGCAGATAAGAAAGGTGGAAATAATAGCAATAATAATACATTTTATATAGCACCCTCAGAAACCTCAATCTCTGTCTAGGCACTTTACATTTGATGCAAACGAAGCACGATCGAATGGTTAGTGGTAGCATGCTCAACAAATAACAAAAATAACATGGTTAGGGGTGACATGCACAGGGTCAGCAGGCAAGTGTGGTTAGTGGCAGCATGCATAGTGACAGCATGCATAAGCACGTAAGGGTCGAATCACAGGGATCAACTAAATACTGTGGTAAATAGATGCATTTTAGTTTCTTTTTAAATATGCATAACTCCGGAGATGTCGTGACACAAGTCGTGAGTAAGTTCCAGGCTTTGGGAGAATACACGAACTAAGGGCACAGTCTCCATAGGATTTGAGATTTGTACGAGGTATGGGTAAACAGTTAGATTCCGAGAAGCGGGTGGTACAATGCTTGGCCTGGTGGGGGGAGTAGATCGGATAGGTAGGCTGGAATCAAAGAATGAAGGGACCTAAAAGTGCGTGATAAAACCTCGATGTCGATCCGTTGCTTGACCGGGAGCCAGTGCAGGTCAGCCAGAATTGGTATGACGTGGCAACTGCAACGCTTACGACCGACAAGCCGCTGCAGAGACTTGCTCCAGCTGTTAGTGTCCGATCGCACAGGCCGGTAAACCAGCAAGCAGTGAGTTACAGAAGTAAAGACGGGATGCCGCAAATACATGGACCAAATTAGATGTGGTATCCCTGTCTAAACAAGCCCGAATTTTACCAATGTTGTGTAGCTGAAATTAGGCAGACTTGACGGTGGAGCTGATGTGGTCATCTAATGAAAGGTTACAATAAGACAGCAACAACGATGGCGATCGCGTGCTGCTGCTGCATGCTGCTGCCATTTTAGGCAGGTGTATGTTTCGGCTCAGAAAATGCGACTCTTCAGCCGTGCTTCGAGACGCTCGTGCTACGACCGCATCAGCGCCACTTCTGCAAAATCTAGCACCATTACGTGCGCTGTGTTTGTAGCCGAAGACTCCAGTTCAGGAGCAACGTCAATGGTTCACAATGATAGCCCAACCCTGCGGTTTGTATCACGCAAAGCAGTTACCGCGAGTACATTTATCTGAAAATAAGTTTTAGGCAAAAAGCTCCGAAGCTGTTAAATTGTACTAATGTTTCACTGGTTGCATTGCGTATTTGATTGATTGAGCCGTGGTGGTGCACTAGGCGAGGCACTCAGTTGCTCTTCACGATCTCGGTCCCGAGGTCGTGGGTTCGAATCCTACTGTTGGCGATCCTTTATTGCCGCTGCAAGTGGTGACCTTTAAGGCTCTTCTTTCGCTATACAAAAAGAGGCTGACGTATCAGCTAGATTTTTTTAAATAGCCATGAAAACGCTCCTTTTTGAGTTCCTTACTGGCCGATGCAACTTTTCGGGCTCAGCGTAAATCTTGGTCAGAATAAAATCTGTCCACGGTTGTGACTAGTGGCGTAAATAAGGATGGCAAAATTTCAATATTAATACGAAGATGAGAAGCAGTTATTTGGGTTTTGTATGGAGGTCTTCACCCTCACTGTTTAGGACACTACATGCTTATGCAACTTGGTGCTTACCAAGCGTCCATCAACTACTTGTATGTGTAGAATTGGTAGGTGTGTTAGCTACACTTCACAGGAAGTACTCGTAGCCACATGATACAGTATGGATTAGAGAGATTACCACAATGCTCTCAATGCGTGCAACGTTGGAGCATTCCTACTGCCATTAGTTATGTGCAGTAGAGCTTCGAACCGCGACTGACTTCAACCAGTTTGACCACTCTTCGCGTCACTAGTAGCGGCTTGCATTATATCGAGGCTAAGCGGGGTTAAAGCAACATTGCCAGGACAGAGGGCAAAGATGAAAAAGATCTGTACTAAACGAGACGTAGAAGCATTCGACTGCAACAAATTGCTGAGACTTTTGAAAGGTACGGCTTTTACCAGCCAACACCTCCTAGCGAAAAGTCTTTAAGGGATTGAAAGGTGATGGGCCAGTGACATTGGAGAAGCGAAGCGCCCAGCGCACGAGGTCGTACAGCTTCGGCGGGATTTTCTGGCTCGATACAGAATCTGCAGTGCCTCTGCGAGCTCACGATTGTCACGGGGTGCTATTGCAGGCGCTCTACTTGTATACGCGTAGGGAAACGGCAGAAGCGACTGTCATATGTGCGTAGCACACAGCCAGAATTTATTCCGCGGGATGTGAAGTCATGTGATGTGTCTCTCTTTCAGACGCTCAGATAGAGTGCAAGGGTTAGACATCACTTCAGCAGCCCACGAGGCGGTGCAGAAACCCGATTCTTGCCTCTCACCCTCCCTAACCCCGTTTTGATGACAAACAGAATAAGAAAAACGATTTTTAGCAGTTATGTGGCTACGGATATTATGCACGCTACCATATTCGCACCGCTCGATGAGCGCCGCTTCCAGCGTAATGCATGACTACAAATGGTAGACGTTCCGCGACCTTACACTGTATTGGCATTTCACCATTCGAGGACGCAATGACAAATGCTGACCAATTAGAGCCATAGACTAAACATCAGCCATAGACTAAAACATTACCAAAACAAGCGAAAAATTGCGAAATTTTCGGCACGTAGAGCAATGGTGCGGACGACCTCAATACGTTATGGCTGGACCATAGCCTAGGCCGTGGTTAGGTGTCTGAATGATTTCTCCGATAATGCTGCGTAAAAATAGTAGTTGTCTCGTTAGATCATTTGACAAGGCATCTGCTCAGACTGCAGGAGATGTGAGTTAGCCTCTCCTCTGAGAAACCGATTCTTTCTTGTAGATTCGTCCTCGGGTATGGCTTTCGGTCGTGCGTATTTAACTTCAACTCGCCGATCGCTGCAACGAAGTTAAATTAAAGTTGCTCTCTCAATGCCGCCAATACCCACGCTAATACTGGCTATTCTTGATAACTCGCAGTCTAAGTCTACCTACGCCTTCAAAGGATCTCGCCTATGGAATTACAGAAAAGATTTAGTTGGAGATGCCATGCTCTTCAACGTAACGCGCATCAGGACTACATCGAACAGCACGAAAACAGTGCTGCCGATCGTCGCACTAAGCGCTGCCTTCACAGCAGGCGCGACTGTTCCTTAGCGGCGCCACATTTGCAATGACGAACTCACAAAGTAGCATAGACGTTCGGTCTTGCGGTTCCACCAGAATTCGCATCGTCGAGCGGACATTTACAGCCGAGGCTCTAAATGTCCAAGGCTCGACGCCGAACCATGAGTAGTCTGTCTCGCTCAACGGCTCAATCGGTAGAGCGCTGGAGTGATATAGGTTTCCAGAGATTTCCGCGATCGTTCACCACCACGGCGATGCGTTCGCATTCGGCGCTTTTCCTTTCATTAGCAGACGGTCGCTCTGCGTTTCGAAATCACTTCCGGTGTCCGTTGGCAGCGGGTCGACGGTACGTCAACGACACGTAGGTACCGTATCGCGTAGATGCACCTCTTTGTGGCCATCCGGGCTTCACGACAAGGCAGATGCCAGCGATCTCTCGAGCGTGCAGGTAAAGCTGCATTTTCGCAATCGGCTCCCCTCCACACCAATGAAGACTGTCCTTCTTGTCGAAGCGTCTACGCTGCCGTTGCGGGGGAAAAAATTATGGCCGATTTGGTCCAGTCCGCGACCTCCGGTCCTAAGGCGGAAGGCTGGATAACTAACGCGGTGAATTCTCTGGGGAAGTCACCTGGCCGACACATGTAGAAATTGAACTCGGCGCTACAATCATCATTTTGACGAGCATAGAAATAGGGAGAAGTGGGAGGTATGAGTACGAGAAATTTAAGTTGGGAATGTGTAAATTGTATACCAGCGGTCTACTACAATATTCATTCGAAATTATAGCTTTGCGCTGCCATTTTCCTATTTATTTTCGGTTCATTAGAGTGAAATGGTGAGGATTTTGCGGTGAAATGCGTTGATTCGTAGCATCCACACTGAACTGCCAACCTTCGAAAGCTGTACGCGAAACTTCCGCTTGGCTCAATGGCTAGTGCTCAATGTCTGCCTTGCACGAAGCCGTAAGCAAAACTGCCTTAGCTCGATCGACTTCCGATAACGTAATAATATAGTTAATTTGTACAGTACTTTAAGAGAACTATCCGGGCGCTAAACTTGTGACCCGGCGGTAGAGTCATCGACCTCGGTCACTAATGTCGGGCCCCTTACCCATGGGCCAAACTCAGCTTAGCTTCGATGCCTGCCTGCAATGGATTATGCTATAACACTTTCCCAATATTTTTATAATTCAGGAACCGCGAAGAATATTTCGCCAATTATAGATAGTCCGGCTGATCTTGCGTGCCGCTGTTTTACTGCCCCTCCTCCATAATGCCGTCCTCGGCCGGAATAGTAAAGAAACGCAACCGACTACGGTCGGTGTCTCCAAGCAATGGCTTCGCCACCTCGACGCGCACCAACATAAATTACAATCGAGGATTTTTCCGACGCATTCTTTAAGGCTGCTTTTATTGCTGTCCTGTCTTCATCTTCGTCACTAACAGTCGTCACAGCAACGAGCCGGGTCTCGATGCGTCAGCAGAACCCTCGGCCGCACAGGTCATCAGCAATTCACTTGCTCGATACGCTGCTACGGCCGATTTGCGGCCCTTGGATTGGGCTAAAGCCCTACGTTGTCCGAAAGCGGCCTGAGCCTCGATGTCGATTTATGGTCGGACACTTTGATGCGGCCAGTGGCTCTTCAATGGTGAAAGAAGCAAGCAGTTGAGAGAGAGAGAGAGAGAGAGAGAGAGAGAGAAAGAAAGAGTGAGAGAGCTATAGCCACCGCGTGGAGTGCGCTCTGCACTTGGCCTTGCTTGCGGTGTGTTCTGACCGCCGGCGCTGCTGGGCGCATATGCGTCGTCGTTGTTTCGTCGCCTGGGCGTGTACATTTGCCCGCGCGTCGCGGCGTGCGCATTGGCGCTATACGAGTAACCCTCCTTCAGTGTCTGCGGACGAGAGGAAAATCCAGGTGCCGTCTTATCGTGCAAAGAGTTCGCTCGACGGCTGACGAACTGCCAAAGAACTAATTCGCCGAAGCCCTGATAGTACATCGTGACCGATCTCCAATGATATTGTGCTAAAAATAAAATTTGTAATCTATTTTACGTAGCCCAGAAGGAGCTTTGTATTTTGCTTGTGACCCTAGCCAAAGCTCAGTGGCGGAACCGGGAGGGTGTGAACAGAAGGCAATTGCCCTACCCCCCAAGACAGCGACTTAGGCCGCCCCTATAATAATAATAATAATAATATTGCACTTGATAAAGCGCCCTCAGAGAACTTAATCTCTTTCTAGGCGCTTTACATTTGCTGCAAAGTGATACGCAATAGAATAGTAAGTAAAATCATGCTTGAAAAACAAACAAAATGAATAACATGGTTAGGGGTTACATGCACTGGGTCAGCATGCAAATGTGGTTAGTGGCAGCATGAACAGTGTCAGCACGCATAAGCACATCGAGGACGAATCACAAGGACCCACTAAATGATGTCCTAAATAGGTATGTTTTCAAGTTTCTTTTAAATGTGGTCAGGTCAGGGGATGTTCTGATGCAGGTCGGGAGGGAGTTCCAGGCTGTGGGAGCATACGAGCTAAATGCACGGTCTCCAAAGGATTTAAGGTTTGTACGAGGTATTTCTAGACTGTTGGATTCCGAAAAGCGAGTGGTACGATGCTTTGCCTGATGGGGTAGTATCTCTGAAAGATAGGCTGGAGCCATAGAATGAAGAGACCTAAAAGTGAGCGACAAAACCTTGAAGTCAATCCGTTGCTTGACTGGTAACCAGTGCAGGTCGGCGAGAAGTGGAGTAATGTGGCAACTGCGACGCTCACGACAGACAAGCCTAGCTGCAGAGTTTTGCACCAGCTGCAATCGCCTGATCGCACATGCTGGTAGGCCAGTAAGCAGTGAGTTGCAGAAGTCGAGACGAGATGTCACGAATGCATGGACCAACTTGGACGTGGTATCCTTATCTAAACAAGCCCTAATTTTAGCAATGTTATGAAGCTGAAAATAGGCTGATTTGACTGTGGAGCTGATGTGGTCGTCTAACGAGAGGTCGCTTTGGAATATGACACCTAGATTTCGAGCTGATGCAACTGGAGATATGCTGGCAGAGCCAATTTTGAAAGTCAGCCTTTCCAATTTCTGAATAACACTAGGTTTGCCCATAACTAGTAAGTTAGTTTTATCATCGTTTAGTTTTAGAAAATTTGCTGCCATCCATGATCGGATGTCATCAATGCATGCAGCAAGTGAGCTGAGAGAATTTGAGGTGCTCGAAGGCTGGGAGGGATCAAAGCAAAGGTACAACTGAGTGTCATCCGCATAGAAGTGAAAGCCTAGATTGTGCTTGGCAATCACATCAGCGAGAGGGAGAGTATAAACGGTGAAAAGGACCGGACCTAGCACAGAGCCCTGAGGTACTCCATATTTTAGAGGTACTTCAGATGATCTTTGTCCATTCACGTCAATACTCTGGAGTCTCACACTGAGATAGGACCTGAACCACTGCAGAGCAGTGCCAGTGATGCCCAGGCGAGATGAGAGGCGCTCTAGAAGTACTTTGTGATCGATGGCATCAAAAGCTGCCAAAAGATCGAGCAAAACAAGAAGAGACACTCTACCCATATACAGCACTGGATGTGGCTGTGACCGTTACCGATGACGATTATGCCCTACTTTTAGTCGATTAGCAACCGCTGGGCAGCGGCGTACCGAAATGGGCGCCGGGGCATACGTTCTGGGCGATGGATCGGGGGGGGGGCACTGGACGGGGGGGGGGGGGGGCGCTGGACCAGGGGGCGCTGGATCGGGGGGGGGGGGTTCGCTGGATCGGGGGGGGGGGGAGGCGCTAGATCAGGGGGCGCTGGATCAGGGGGTGCTGGATCAGGGGTCCTAGGAGACCACTGCCGCTGAGTTCGCGTCCAATGAACGCTGCGACTGCGCTTTAATTTTACATTACTTGCTGGTCGTACCCATGCACATTCGTGAAAATCCCGGCTCTGTCCCCACACAGGCTTATGAGGAGCCTCGTCTGCTGATCAGCGGTGATAGCGAGCACAAATGTAGCGCGTGTGAGCGCATAAAGGACCCATCTCGTGGCTGAAGCGCGTACTATAGCCTCGAACCCTGGCTTGAAAGGTAGCATGAAGTGTCGGGGGGGGGGGGGAGCTGGGGGGGGACGGCGGCGGTGTGGGCAGCGGGCAGAGCTTCGCGTACCTGGTGCATAGGAGCTGAAGGTGCTGCCTGCGAAGGACATGAGGTTGGCTAGGGGCGAAGCTAAACGGTTGCGGGTGACGCGCCTTTGAAGTTCATGGGTCACTACGAGATAGGGAACCGGTGCAGGTCAGTGAAAGCCGGTGTGATGCGGCAGTTGCAACTTTCGCGGCGCGGTTTCGCGAAAAATTTCGCGCCATATCGTGCGAGCGTCCCCACGCGGTCCGCTGTAGTGGATTGCGGCATTAGCCCGGGCCGCTACAGCTGATTGCGATGGATTGCACGAGAACGCGCTCGCGGAGTGGCGCGCAGCTTTGTGGGTGCACCTGAAAGGCGGCGCACGTCCTACTTTGCAATCCAAGCTGGAGTTCCTCGCAGCAGATGCAAAAATCCAAAGAAAATCGGCGATTGGTTCCAATTTAGACGGAGCGTTACGGTACACCATAGTTATAATTTACACACAATTTTTCGTGCCATTTCGCTCGCCGCGGGTCCTCTTGCAAATGATCTGCCGAGACGTTGAGGTGGAGTTCGGGAACTCGTTGCACCCTAACTGAAGCGCGGATTTCCGTATTCTCATTTATCCGTATTTCATTTTCCATATTATTCATTGTGTTTGTTTTTCAAGCATGATTTTACTTACCATTCAATTGCATTTCCCTTTGCAGCAAATGTAAAGCGCCTAGAAAGAGATTAAGTTCTCTGAGGGCGCTTTATCAAGTGTATTATTATTATTATTCTCTCTGGATTAAAGGAATGCACTGACCACAACGTCGAGTGCTTGAAAGCTGAAGTAATCGCTCGCACTCCGAAGCTTGGGCAGCATCGAATCCAAATTTCCATGCTCCTCGCTCGCCGTATCCGCTACAGGAAACCTCCCACGACGAAGACCGGCGCTTCGGACGCGCCGCTGTCTCTCTGTCTGTCAGTCGGTGGCTGTCGCTCGCTCGTCGCCCCTCCCACCCTCAGGGCCCCGACTTAGCAGTCTCCACCTCAGCGGCTGGTCGTATCTCAGGCGTCCAACAGCGGCGCGGAGCGTACCAACGTCCGCGCGTCGCCGCAGCAAGCTGCAGCTCACCAAGGCGCGCACGGCCGTCCTGCCCGCAGCAGCTGATAAGGGCGGCGGCGGCGGCGGCGGCGGCGGCGGCGCGCGCAGCCCGTCCGGCGGCTCGCGCGAGTACTACGCGAGCGCGCGCGCGCGCGACGTGCAGACTAAACATCCGTCGGCTGCAGGACAATGAGGGGTCATTTAGGGCCGCCATTCACCGGCGGACGGCGACCGTTTCCGTTTCCTGCTCATTAGGTCGCTGCCCGACGGCTACGGCGGCCGGCTGACGCCGCGCGGCGAGCGCGGAGGGTACGCCTGGATACGACGCCGGTGCTCGGGCGCGCGCTCGCTCTACGCCGGACGCCCGCCCGCCCGACGGTACGGAGGAGGGTGCGACGCCGCGGCGGCGTCTGACGGTGCGCCGTTGACGCCGAGCGAGGCTCAGCCAGGGCAGGCAGCACGCCCTCACTCCGGGGCGCGGCGCGTGCGCGCGCGCGGCGGCGACGACCGCCGCGCGATGCGGACCAAGGGAGACGCGGCGGCGGCGGCGGCGGGCGGGTGCTGCGCGCCGCCGTTCGCGTTCGCCAGCGGCGGGGCGGAGCGCGTGTTCGCCGACTACTCGTTCGGCATCCGCCAGTCGCTGCTCACGTCGCTCGTCGGCGTCTTCATACTGCTGTCGGCCGTCTTCGCCATACTGTACTTCGTGCACCCGATGGCGACCACGTTCGACAACATGAGCTACGCGTGCATGTGCGGCGTCTTCATCGTCCTGTACGTGTTCTCCAACACCAAGTACCTGCGCGGCCGGCGAGCGGCGCTCGCCGTCGGCTACGCGTTCGGCGCCTCGCTCGCCCTGCTCGGGCTCGTGGCGCTGCCCGTCCAGGAGCTGCGCGCCGCCGCCGCCGTGCGGCACCACTTCGCGCCGGCGGACGGCGTGTGGCAGTGCCTGCTGCTCGTCTACGCCGTCTACCTCACGCCCGCCGTGCACTTCTACGCGGCGCTCGCCTTCGGCGCGGCGCTGCCCGCCGCGCATTTCGTCGCCGTCGTCACGCTGCGCGACGACTCCACTCAGCTGCGGCGAGAGGCTTCGTGGAAGACGGTGCGTGAGCGAGCGCGCGCGCCGCGTGTTCGTTTCCGCCTGTTGCTGCCGTCGCCGCCCCCGCCGCCGCCGCCTGTTGCTGCCGTCGCCGCCGCCGCCGTCGTATTGTCGCGGTCCGGCGGTCCGGCTATCGCGTTACCGGTCTCGTTTAGAGAGCGCCGCTTTCCGAACGGCGGCCGCATTGTTTACCGCGACGCCGCCGCCGCCGCCGACCAAACGGCCTGCGCAGGCGTGCTGTTTCTTACGCACGGTGCTCGAGCGGCGAATTGATCCCGCTCGTCCAGAGCCAGAGCGTCGCGTCCCGTTCGCCTGCTGTTAAGCAGCCGCCTTTTTTCAAGGCAGGGCTGGCGAAGGGTTGGTAGCCGCTTTAGGTGTTCCGTCTCAAGCTCACTGGGCCGTGATAGCCCAGGAGGTAAGGTGCTTGCTCTTCACTGTGGAGGTCATGGGTTCGAATCCTGTGGGTGGGTGATTCTGTATTGCCAACTGCAAGCCCGCAGTGATAGGCTCGTCTGCCGCTATATAAATGAGCCCTCAACCCTAAATCCCTCAATCCTAAAAGACTCGCATGGATGTAAGTACAAATAATGAGTCGAGGCTGGGGGGGGGAGGAGAGAGAGGGAGGGAGAGACCATGGACAGTATATGCCCACAACCGACCGAAAGGGGCGTGCCCGATGGGTCAGCCGTCGGTCACGCCCCTTCACCTTGCTACGATTGGCTGCTTTCTTTATTGGTTAATGTCTGGCCCCCTCCTTAGCTTAATTCTGGTTATGCTTATGTGGATAGGATGTAGTACTTATATCTATATGCGAGAGAGGTGCTCAGAGAGGGGGCGAGATAGAGAATTAAGGAGGATGATAATATATATATATATATATATTGGTAGATTGATCAATATATTGGTAGACAGCTGAAAACATAGTAATAGTACGTTGTCGTTTGCATAGCTCTCCAAGAGAAAGTAACCTCTATTTAGGCATTTACAACTGCAAAAGAATGAATACCCAAGTACTAGCAACTTGCACGGTATCAAGCTTGCAAAAACTGCAAGTATCATGCTAAAGCCTGCAGGATAGAGCTAATAACAAAAAATAATAATTATAAATTGGTTATAGCGCCCTCAAAGAACACGTTCTCTTTCTAGGCACTTTAATTTGCTGCGAAGGAATCTCTCAGAACCACCGGTTAGTAAGACATACATGCCTTTAATCAAGCACATGTACATTCACAAAACAATCTGGTGAAGAAACTAGACAAGGTCACTGGGGGGGGGGCAAAGGGAAGACAGACAGAGACAGACAGAGACAGACAGAGACAGACAGAGACAGACAGAGACAGACAGAGACAGACAGAGACAGACAGAGACAGACAGAGACAGACAGAGACAGACAGAGACAGACAGAGACAGACAGAGACAGACAGAGACAGACAGAGACAGACAGAGACAGACAGAGACAGACAGAGACAGACAGAGACAGACAGAGACAGACAGACAGACAGACAGACAGACAGACAGACAGAGACAGAGAGACAGAGACAGACAGAGACAGACAGAGACAGACAGAGACAGACAGAGACAGACAGAGACGAGACAGAGACAGACAGAGATCGAGTAAAAAACATGCATTTATGCACACTTGCACGATTGATAGTCACTCGGCCTCGAATCTTTCTCTTGGGATATTGGTATGTTGTTGGACCATATCGGACGCGACGAACACAGGAGGTGACTGCCTTGATGGCCTGTAGCTGTGCCTCCAGAGGGCGAGCAATCCATGTACAATCTGCCTTGCCTGGCTGCCTTGCTGGCTGTAGCACTTGGTCATCAGAAAGCTCAGCTTATTGGTACTTTGCTGCTGCTCCTGCAGTCTGCTGGCTGCTCATCACCTCTGCATGCGAGCTTTACTTTCAAGCTGCCTCGAAATTCGCAGCAATTTGCAGAGGTGATTGGGTGAGAGTGAGTGGAAAGGAAGTGTGCAAGATGGAGACAAGCACACGATTTTTACACTAGACACTCCCGTGGGAAGGAAGGGTTGCTACCTTGGCATAGATAGACTCGGTCGACTCTTCCTTACCTCTGACCCTTTCATACTTGACTGCACGTCGTATGAGGTAGATCGCTGCCAACCGGAGAGGGGCAGGCCGACACCGATGCTTCGATGGAAACAGGTGCTTACAAGAGGGCTTGGACAGGGTGAGAGGGGGATTGACAGGTAGCCTCTTCAAGCACGTGCAGCTCTGCCGATGGTCCCCACCCCAGCTTACCACGGATGCAAGTCGATGCTTCAGCACTCGGCTCTTGCCACTTGTCCTGTGAGTCACGTGTCAGGTCGGCTCAAGGCAGAGCCCCTGATACATTGATACCTCGGCCTCTCGAACTCCTTCCTTCCTGCCTGAGCAGGTGCACTACCGGACGATGTAGCTGGCTGGGCTTAGTTCAGTAGATCTTGACAGGTCTTCTCTCTGCCCTCGGGCCAAGTGTTCTTTTCATTGCTTGCCAGGAGCTTTCTGATTTTCAAACCGAGTTTTCGTCTCCTGTCTGACCGTGAGGCAGTCCTTTGTCATAGATTCAGTCACAGTGGCTACTGCTGCTGCTTCGTTTACAGTGACCTACAGGTGTAGCCCCAGTTCTCCGCCAGCTAGAGCGAGCCGAGCTGTGCTGGGGCTAGCTGGCTGCTAGCCACTCGACTTCTAGCTTCTGATATATATGTGCCCGAGCTCCAGGGGGGTGGGGGCGAGTGCCCATGAGAATGACTCATATCCACCGGTCACCCAGTGGACCGCAGGGACCAGCTAACTCCAGCTGTGCTTCCTTCGTGCACCGGTGCCGGATGAGGGACTCGATCGGCTGCTTGAGCCACCGGCCAGCCATCCTCCAGCAGCCAGCTTGGCCGTGCAGGCTCACGAGCGTGCAGCAGTGCTGCAGACGACGTTCGCAGCTCATTCGCCTTGCCTCCCAATTGTGTGCATCTGCATCACTCGGTGGAGTGCCCGTGTCGTTCATCTGACCTCGGAAAATTGTTATTCGTCATGCATTTTTTCCATGCGAAGTTCCAAGAGCTCGCTGCCCGTGACTGCCTCGCAAACCGCTCAAGTCAGTGGGCTGGGCGGCTGGGGGTGTTTGATGCCGGCTGATTGGAGGTTTGCACTGCATGAGAGAAACTGACCGACGAGCAGAAGAGTAAAGCACAGAAACAGACAGACAGAAAGACAAATAATACAGAGAGAGAGAGAGAGAGAGAGATTGCAAGAGAGAGAGAGAGAGAGAGAGAGAGAGAGAGAGAGAGAGAGAGAGAGAGAGAGAGAGAGAGAGAAAAAGAGAGAAGAGAGAGAGAGAGAGAGAGAGAGAGAGAGAGAGAGAGAGAGAGAGAGAGAGAGAGAGAGAGAGATTGCAAGAGTGTGAGAGAGACAGCACTCGTGCAGAAGTGATGGAGAGCACAGTGCCTGCTCCTGCTCAAGCAGGTTTTCGTCTCTTGTGCTTGCACAGCACTCAGGTCCAGCTGCTCCTGCTCTTCTGCTGCTGCTGCTGCCACTGATCTTGCTTTCGAGAATCTCTTGTCAGCTTAACTTGATTGGTCTTTAAAAAAATTAAAATTAATACCTGCTGATTTAACAGCCTCTTTTGAATAGCGACAGAAGAGCCTTTAAGGCTGTCACCACCGCTTGCAGTGGCTATAGACGATCGCCCACCGCAGGATTCGAACCCACGACCTCGGGACCGAGGTCGTGAAAAGCAACCGCCTTACCTAGTGCGCCATCACATCTCACCGATTTTTGACCACTTGTCGTGGCCCAACTTCCGAGAGTGGCACGGTGCACCTGCTCTTTCTCTCCTGAGCAACGAAGCTCGTGTTGGCATTCAGCTCATCGTAAAGCCAGTCGCCTCCCTAGCAACACTTGCATCCGTTGTGCTGGCACCGAGGCCACTCCTCGTCGTGATGCAGCAGCAGCAGCAGCAGCGGCGGCAGCAGCAGCGAAAGTCGCTGCTGTGGACAGCCGTCGATGGCCGAAGTTGCTCTCGCTTGGACGTCATCGTTGCTCGGTGCTGCGTTGTAGCTGGCCGCCAACGCCGTCCTGTTCCTGGCCGCCAACGTGATGGGCGTCATCGGGCACATCGTGTGCGATCGCGTCCGGCGCTCCTCGTTTCTCAGCTGCCGTGGTTACATGGCGCGCAGGGCCGAGGCGCAGGAGCACGAGCTGAACCTGGTGAGAGTGCAGAGCTCTTTCCTCTTCAGGAGCAGCTGCCGCCGCTGCCGCTACTACTCCATTTCTATCAACCATATCAACCCTCGTTGTTGTATTGTTGTGGCACGAGTGCTCGTCCATCTGCGTTTCTTTGGCAGGGGGGATGGGCGAGGGTTGGGCTGATCTCTTCGGAATGCCAGTCGTGTCGGTGAGAAACGCTAAACTGCACGTGTCCTTCGTTTTCGCTCGCACTGTGACGATGACAGCCGCGGCCGCAGCAGTGGCGGCCTGCTGTGGCTGCCTGCGAGACGTGTTGCCTAAACGCCGCTGCTGGAAGCTGGCTCGTGCCACACGCCACTACCGAGGGCCCTCTGCGGCATTTGGAGGAGCTTCTCGCAGTGGGACTCTGCCACCGCCATTTCATTCTTAGCTGCCTCTCTCGCCTCTGGTGCTTCGGTTGTCGCCGAGGTCACTCGCCTTGCCAGTGCCACCCGCCTCCACCCGGCTCCCAATGCGATCCCCTGTGATGTGATTCAGTGCATGCTACAAACCGTGGGGTCCTACTAGCCAGCGCCTCCCTCCCCCAGACTCTGCCAGTGTCCTCTGGTTTGCTTTTACATGCTGGTCTACGAGTGACACTTCGCATGTCACTAACCCATGATTATCAACTCTTTTCCCTGCGAAGTATGCAGCCCTTCGTAGAGATGAGCTTACTTAACACGGGACCCAGCAAATGCTGCAGGAGCAGGTGCTTTTTTTTAAAGGCATCAAATCGGGGGACGTCAGCCGGGAGTGAGTTCCAGATTTTAGGAGTATGCGTGGTTGGTTCGAGGCACAGCTACAGGGCCCTGTGCATACGACTTGAGCTAAAAGAGATGTGGGACGATGTCTAGTTTGATTGAGAAGTAGTTCTAGTAGATAGGCCAAGCACGAGAACGAAGGGACCTAAAAGTGGGTGACAAGAGCTTGACGTCGATGCAGCTGGTTGCTGGGGAGCCAGTGCAGGTCGGCGAGACATGCTGGAACGGAAAATTCGGTTGTGGCAGTTGTGACGTTGACGACAGACAAGGCTGGCCACCGAGTTTTGCACCAACCACAATCACTTCACTGCTCAGGCCAGAAGACATGCGAGCAGAGTTACTAAATTCGAATTGATATAAACCCTTTCCCTGTCCGGTCCCTGGAAATTATTAACCGATTGTGGAAAATTCTGGCCAAAGTCTCACGTCCTTGAAGGACCGTTGAACCGGTAAGCCGTAATGGCTCACTAGGTAAGGCGGTTGCTTTTCACCACCTCGGCCCCGAGGTCGTGGGCTCGAATCCTGCAGTGGGCGATCCTTTATCGCCACTGCAAGCAGTGGTGATAGCCTTAAAGGCTCTTCTGTCGCTGTACAAAAGAGGCTATTAAATCAGCTAGTATTTATTATTTATTTATTATTAAACGAAGGCCTTGGGTTGGAGCCGATTGCGAGAAAGAAAAGCAGGCAAGCTGGCAGGCAGACCCGAACCGCCAGCCAGCCAGGCTGGCTGCCCGACGTGCACTGGCTTGACCGACTAGGCTGCCGTGCTGAATTGGATGCATTGTACTGCCCGTGTGCTGCACCTTCCATGCCTGTGTGCTGCACCTCTGCTTTAATCGCTGTTCGTCCCGGCACCTGTCCAGCGAGTGGCAGGTGCTGCCATGCCCGACTAGTTGTGCCCGCTGCTGCTTTTGTAGCTGCCAGGCCCCCTGGTCTCTCGGTGCTGTTGCAACGAGCAGCACTGCTGCTTCGGTCGTGGCAGCATCCACAGCTCTGC
This sequence comes from Cristatella mucedo, assembly GCA_009760855.2. NCBI lineage: Eukaryota > Metazoa > Bryozoa > Phylactolaemata > Cristatellidae > Cristatella > Cristatella mucedo. The sequence goes on from WPIO01000115.1 coordinate 274,832, forward strand.
TGCTGCTGCTCCGCAGCAGCCAAGCAGCAGCAACAGCAGGCCAATCGACCTGCTTCATGGACCGAGCGATTCAATGCCCACACAGCCCCGGTGAGAGGTCATCATCGTTGGCCTGGGATTCCCTTCCGCCCTTACCCCTATCAATGATTTCCATGCTTATGGGCATGGCATCCAACTGATGCTGTGCCTCGGCTGCTCAGCCTCTGTCTCCGAGGCAAAGCACTTTTGTCCCCCCCCCCACCACTCCAGACACCCCAGACAACACAGGAGCCGAGACTGCATTAGTACACTGCTGGGCAAGGTGGCTTGACCATGGCTGGCTTGATCTTGGCTGGTGTGGCCATCGTGGCCAGCCTTTCGCGATTTCCACCGCCGACCTCTGCTCTGTTGATATGTGCCCAAGCTCACCGACGACAGGGCATAAGGCAGCTGACAGGAGCAAAGGCAGCTGACAGGAGCAAACGCTAGGTAGGCATCGTTAGGTGGGGGGGAGAGGGAGGTTAGTCGAGTGGGGCATGCACTGTGATGATGTAGGTCATCCAGCTAAACCATGGCCTCCCAGCTGGTAGCTAGTGGTAGCCATGATAGGAGAGACGTTTCTTTTATCCCTTTTTTTCAAGCTCTGATGCCTGAAACGACGGTTCGATGTTCGAGAGCTGCCTTGACCTAATAGTGGCTCACTGCCGATAACGCAGGCTAGCAACCTGGCCTTAGATGCTACAGCAGCCGTCCCCCGTCTTTACCCTCCGCCCTTAGTGTACGCTGCCTGCTTCTCCCTGTGTAAGCTGGATGAAAGGCAGTTATTTTGCCTGGGCTCGACGAGAAAGAAAACCCGGCGTTCGGCTCATCGGTACTCGTGTCAAGACACAATGGACCAAAGAGCTCGTACCACCGTGCTAGCTACTCCTGGGCACTTGGACTGAATTCGTCCAGCGTGCCATCTTTGTATGTCCCGGCGGCATACCGAGCTGTCACCTATACAGACGGCGATTGCATGCTGTGAGTCACGATGTCTGCGACCCCTCTACAGCCCCCTCCTTGCAGTGACCCACCCAGCTTTACTCTAGAGGGGGGATGTTCCCTGAACAGCTTTCGAGGACAGAAGGTGCACAGACTGCTGCCAGAGTTTGAGGCTGCAGGCCATCTTGATTTGGCTTCATCATGGGAAAGGGCCCCCTATCCAGCTTGCTGCAAACACCCTTTGTCTTTGACTGCTTCAGTGGCCCACATTCCAATTTTGGCTCCTAGCCACATTAGGTGCAAGATTTTTTGCAGGTGCAGTTCCCAACCTCCCCCCCCTCTTATTGCATGGCCAACCCAGAATCGGGCCAGCAAATTGCAGTGGTAGAGAAGAGAGACCGAGATGAGGGACCGTGAGGAGAGACCGAGAGGAGAGAGATCGAGGAGCCCGTGGTCTGCCAGCATCGTAGCTAACTGCTGCTGTCGTCCTCTTCACTACTCGGTCGAGATCTGCTGGTCCCACGATGGAGGTCAAGGGCATTCAGTGATGCTTGCACTGCTGCCTGGCCAGCAGGGCCTTTTATTGACCTAGAGATTACTGCTTAAAAGGAGGACATCTGACCGGCTGCCGAACTAATAACGATAACGATAATAATAATAATATTAATAACAAATATATTAGGAATGACTTGATAGCACCCTAAGAGGACTACAACTCTACCTAGGCATTTCAAATAGACTTAACAAATGACCAGCTGTCCTTCTGGGGCTCAGATCATCGTGAGGTGGCTAGTAGGGTGTGGTATAAAATGTACTATGGTGCTGCTGGCTGTTGAATCCGGCTTCTGCCGAAGCCTACCTGGCTCAATCCTTTCTGCTTCTGCTGCTTGATAAAAGAAGATCCCACAAAGTGACTCGTCGACTTTACCTTGCCAACACTTGTGTCCTACTTGTATAGCTCATTTTTTGTTCTTGCCCGCCATAACCGAAGTTCTGGGCTCGAGCCCCGTGGCACACTGAAGTGCCCGAATCGAGATTAAGTTCTCTTAGGGCGCTATACAAATTAATTAGTGTATTTGTTCAATTTGTTTTGCTGCGAAGGGTGTTGGTTCTTGGGGCTTGGTTCTTGGGGGGTGCCAATGCCGCTACCTCGGCTGCCCTCTGTGGCTTTTGCTGCCAGTCTCTGGACAGCTAGTCGGTCTGCTTGGTTGCCGACGGCTCCTTCTGGCCGGTGCCTGCCTCTCACGACTGCCGTCGCCTCTACAGCTAGTAGCAGTGGCCTGCCTGCTGTGTCTCTGTGGCAGCCTTGAGTGTGCTGCTGCTGCTGACGCCGTGCCGACCTTCCTTGGAAGATGCACCGGCCTTCCTTGCTGGCTGTGCTGTCTCGAGCGCATTGCTGCTACAGCTGCTCCATCCATCGATATATGTGCCTGAACAAGCAGCTTTGGTCAGAAGCAACCTAGCTCACCTGCAGCAATCCCCAGCTTTGAACAGCGTCTTAAGCTTACCCACAATTTCTGCAATTCGTCGACTGGAACCATTTCGCTGCTGCTGCCGCCGCACTTACCATGTCCAAACACGACTATCCATCCTGTACCCCTGGATGCACTAGATGCTGCGAGGAGGCAGCAGCAGCATTGTTCTTAAAAAAACATAGCTGCCTGTGCCCACTGCTATCACGGCCAGCTCTCACCAGATTGCTCAAATGCTTTGGATAGAGATTGGCATCTCCCCACTCTGCCCGAATGATTAGCCCCTGCAGGGCCTTCTCGGATAAGGCCACATCTTGCCGGCAGGATATTGATGGACAGCTTGACCGATAGGCTTGCACTCAGGCCTTGCCTGAGCATCAGCCAGTACAAGCAGCCCCGGGGGACAGAAGAGCATGAGTTGGGTGGTTGGTGGAGGTAGCGCGACTGATACTGGGGTGATGGAGAAGAGCGATCGCCGCGACTCAGCCAGCCTGCGTCTGTTCAGAGCAAGATGCCTCTGGCCGAGCCACGGATCCTGCTGTGGCCACTTTTCCCATTTTAAGAATAACGGCAGCCTTGTGATCAGTGGGTGTATCAAAAACATGTTTGTATATACTTACTATTTGCGTGCGCGCACACACACACGCGCGCACACACACACACACACACACACACACACACACACACACACGCATATATATATATATATATATATATATATATATATATATATATATATATATATATATATATATATACATACATATATACACACACACTTAAGTTTTGAAATACCTTTTTGTTTTAGGGTTTAATAGAGATAATAATTTGTCGTTTTTTAGCACCCTAAGAGAATCTCTATCAAGGCTCTTTATCTAGGTTTTAGGGTTTAATGTTTATGATTTTCTATGCTTTTTAAGGCTTGAGGTTTATGGTTTTAATGTTTAAACATGTAATTCATTTGCATAGTCTCCTAAGAGAACTTAATCTCTATTCAGGTGCTTCACAGCCCACGACATCGATCATCAAGTACATCCATTCACCTTGTTACCTCGGCCACTAAAGGCCAGCACCTTAACCACTGGGCCAAACTAGCACGGTTTCGAGTTTACAGCTTACAGCTGCTGGCTAAAGTGTTGACAGTTCTGCTACAGGCATAGTGCTCATGGCAGAAAGCTCACCCTTTTGTGCTCACCCTTTTGACGCTCTACTAGCTGGACAAAAGGGAGGGAGCATCACGGGGGGGGGGGGGCCACCGGGCTTCAAGCACCCCTCTAAGCAGGCTGACTACTTAAGAGGGGCTTGCCACCTGCTGTGACTGGCTGGCTTGTACAAGGTCGAGGATCAGCCCTTTCCTTTAAGAGGTGCAGCCCCCATTGCTGAATTCCTGTAAGTGCAGCAGCCACTGGCTGAAAGAATTGCTGCTTCGGTGGCTCCCACAGCTCTCTCCCCCACTGATCTTGTTGCATGCATCGTCCAGCTGGCCTCCTCCTCCCCTTCTCCCATCTACTGCCATACAGACTGCAATCCAGCTCGGCTCCTGTTGATTTGGACCTGTCGCAGGTATAAATCATTGCTAGTTAAATAAAGGTATAAATCATGGTCATTTTTTATCGCACCGAGCGACCTCGGGGAGTGAAATTGACCGGGGTCTGGGTGGTGATTTTTCGGACCTCTGCCCGACGAGGTGATATTTTGGACCTCTGCCGAGCCCGACAGGCAGGCAGCTTCATTCAGCAAGCAGTCCTCACGTGTTGAGCTGCAACCAGCAGCCCTCATGCAGCACACTGAGCAGAGAGAGAGAGAGAGAGAGAGAGAGAGAGAGAGAGAGAGAGAGAGAGAGAGAGAGAGAGAGAGAGAGAGAGAGAGAGAGAGAGAGAGAGAGAGAGAGAGAGAGAGAGAGAGAGAGAGAGAGAGAGAGAGAGGGAGGCACACTCTGCTGCTGTAGTCCGATTGGCAGTTGACTATCGCTTTAGCTCTGGCACACACGAGGTGTCACATGGCGGCCCATGAACCGGCTGCTGCCTGATTTGATGCAAGTGGTGCCTTGCAAGCTCTTATGTGCAGCATTGCTGCTGCCGGGCTGTGGCCTGTGCTATTGCTCCTTCATGCTGGTCACCAGCAGCAGCAGCAGCCTGCTGCGGCTGCTGCTGCGCGGCTGAGCCTGGCGCCAGTTGACAACTTTCTCAGCTCTGCCGCTCTGTGTTCTTGCCATCGGTTCGTTCAGCTCATCCAGGTAAGCTAGCTACAGCCATTGAAAGAAAGCAGAATGGAGAAGGAAGTTTTCCATCCTGCTCTTTTATCTTTCCTCTCAAACCTTTCAAACCTTTTATCAAACCTTTCCCACCGGGTTGGCCAACTTCCTTACCCTTTAGTTGGCTTGTGTTTATTGGGAAGTGAACCCTGTCCGGTAACTGGACAATTCATCCCAGGACAATTTGGCTTGCTAGACTATGAACAGTGCACACCAATTGATTACTTGCATGGATCTAGCCTCAACATTTATTTAATTTCTTGATAGTATACTATAAATAAACGAATTGTCCATGCCAATTTGTTCTGCAACGAATATTCCTGCGACGAATTGTCCTAAAATCCCTGTCCTGCTTGGTGGGGAGGGGGGGCTGCTCACAGGAAGGAATATCCTGAACACGAAACGAATCGCTTTACTATTCAGAGTCAGCATCATAGCATCATAGCATCATAGCGTGATGCTGAGTTTAATATTGCAGAATACAGTCCTATCTTATCTTATTAGTCCCATCTTATCCTATCTTATCTACAGTCTTATCTTATTTAGCCAGTATGACCTACATTTGTATAAGCAGCCATTAATGAGTCAGCTGCCTGGTTCATAGCAACCGGAAGTCGGGTAAACTATTACTAATAGCTTCGTGTAGGTCTAAACTGGTGTCGTGTGGAAACAATTGCAAGTTTGTTACTCAGTACTATGCTCTGACATCGCTGTCGTACATCTCTTCGATTATGCTTTTCTGACTGATAGTGAAGGTGATTTATGTGAGGGGCATTACGTACAGGATGTGCATTCATTTCAAAACGCTGGTAGTGGTGCAGTGACTAGTGCCTCTCTCGGCCTGTAAGGCTGCATGGGAATTCAAGGTCCTACCCCTGATCGTAGGAAGGAAAGGAAGGAAGCAAGGAGGAAGGGAGGGAGGGAGGGAGAGAACGGCAGGCTTGGCCTGATTGGCTTATTAAACTTGCTTCGGAAGAGTGGATGCTGACTCGTCTACCTCTGTCCTGCACTTGGCTGGGGCAGGGGAGGCACATGAGTAGGTGATGAAAGGCTCTTACGTCGAGCTTTGGCGATTGATGAGGACCTAATCTGGAGCCGGTGGGGCAATCCGATAGTATCTGCTTGTGATGGATGCCATGACGAGATCAACCTGATGGTAGAAGTGCAAGCTCTGGTCCGCCAAAGTCCGGAGGTTTTAGTGAACAGCTGTGACCTGGTCGGGTGAAGTAATAGGGTTTCACCAGTCATCCTTGTTCCTCCAATCTGCTCTTGCATCACATGCTGTTCGGCTGCCAATCTTCCTGCAGTTTTGATGACCAGTTCGTATGCACCAAAAATCTGAAGCTGGTTTCCGGCTTCTCTCATCAGTTGCATTAACTTTGCATCATTTAATTCTCAGCAAAAGACATGCCTCCATTCTACCCAGAAATTCTCCGAGTTCTCAGAGTTTTCTGCACACAAGACTTAATAATAATATTATTTTTGTGCTCAAGTTTATTCTCAGCAGCTTGGGGTGGCAGTGGCCCTGCCTATTAGCCTGCTTTTTGAGGGCAGTGCTGCTGATGGCAGTAGGCATTTTCACCCAGCCTTTTCTTGATTGTCGGAAACTGACAGTATATGGTCTCTCCTACACTCGTGGCAACTCCCAGATGTTTGCTAGGAAGGAAGACTTTAAGTTGGAGATCAGACTACCCCAATAGTTAGGCCTTGCTGGAATTGCCTTGGAAGCGTGCTTGTTTCTTATTCACACTCTGTAGACCTGCAGGCGTTCCTATTTGCAAGTTCCTGAAAATCTTGATGCTTCACAACTTCGACAGAATATTGGATCTGGTTATTGCCTGCTCGCCAGCCCATTCAGTAAGTTTCTCACAAAGCACACAATTAACTGGCATGAATTTGTTAATCCGAAGATTCTATTATATTCCTGTGAAGTAGTTGTACTTTAGGGCTAATCCAAGTAGGGGGGGGGGCTAAGGAAGGCTTCCTTGCCAATTTGGGGTGGCAAGCGTGACCTCCAACGCCCCCCTACCCTTTCGGGCTACCCAAGCAGGTGTACACGGGCTGCTTGCTTGCCATTACAGCCCTGTGTGATTATGATGTGGTAACCGTGGGGGAGGTCAAGGTTTGGCCCTTTCACCCTTGTCCCTGGTTAATCTTTATCTGGCCTCAGCTGGGCAGGCTGCTGCTGCCTGGGGTGCTCCAAGTAACCTGCCTGGCACGCGTCACTTGGTGAGCTTCTCGGTCTTCCCCTCTCTCTAGCTTTTCCCTCCAGTGCTCTCGTTATGCAGTGTTGGTGTCATTCTGCACATCAGTGGAGCTGCAGCAGCTTCCTCCCTTACTTTGCCAGTCGGCTGAGTTGCTCTGAGACCATTTCTGCAGGCCTGCACCTCGAGTCGTTGGTAGGCTGTTTACCTGACTAATTGGAAATGCGAACAGAACCATTGGTAGCACAATTGAGCATAATTGAGTCGAACACATAGACCCCCCCTAGAGGGACAAGGCAGTGCACAGAGCAGCAGCAGCAGCTCAGGCGGCAGCTGAAGCATCAGCTGAAGCATCAGCAGCAGCTGAAGCTGCAGCATCAGTGACTCACACTGGCCGCTTTCTTTCGGCGGTTCAGCTGTTATTTCGCATGCATGCATGCCGTGCAGAAGTCGACCAACTCTACTAAGCTTAGATTGTAAGATCAGCTGCCACCTGCTGCTGCTCGGCTGCCGGGGCCGCGCTGCTGAAGCTTCGCCGGACGGCCAGCATGAGCCAGGCATGTGGCCGAGAGAATCCCGAGAAGCTGGCATGGGCCAACGATCGGCGCCATGGCGAGCATGCTCAGGCATGCTCGCCATGGCGGTTACTCAATAGCTAGTCTCATCAAAGTGAGCCTCTTTCTCCCAGAGCTGCCGGCTGCGCCCGGGGACAGAATCTAATTCTTTGCCGCTAATTGACTACCTGGACCGATTTTAGCCTTTAATTATGTCCTCGAATGAAAGAGTCTCAAGAAGACTGGACAGCCGTTCGAGTAGTCTGCTGCTTCAGACCTGCTGCTGCTGCTGCTGCTGAACCCAAGGCGAGTTTATAACAGTGCCTGACTGTGAGAAACCGCGCAAACACCCGCCATCCTATCATATTGTGCTCGAGTGAGTTTACCAATGATGAGCTCCTTGGTGAAGCCCACCTGCTTTGCCCTATTTAGCCACCGGCAGTTGGAGACATTTCACTAGGCAGGGCAACACGTGGTCACACTCACAGCCGGTGTGGCGTAAGGACAGACTGAAGGGCACATCATTAGGCTGTCATGCAGTGTTTACAGATTTGTCTTGGTATTTACACAGTTGCACACACCTCAATAAACACACACAGGTAAATTTGCTCGCAGCCACTTGCAGTCGTTTCTGCAGATTCGTGCTGCTCCTTCATGCGGTCATGCCGAAATGCACCGCACGATCATTGCAGCATGGTATCTGGGCTTAGACAGAGTGGCAGAGTGGCAGCACGACCAGTAATGTAATGTAATGTAATGTAGTGTAATGTAATGTAATGTATCTCCGTCAGTAACTCCACAAAGTCAAAAAGACCATGTGGGTATTACGCAGGAGAGTTTTGTATAGCGCACTCACAGCCTAAGCGGCTTTCGGTACGCATTCGGTAGCCAACAGACTTCGTCTCACGCAACAAAGAGAAAGTGGGAAGCATAGCAGAGTCAGGAGAGCAGTTGAGGTAGTGAGTAGCATAGAAGTAGCAGTTCAGGACCGCTGAAAAAGATGTGCCATAGTCAGCAGTTGGAGAGTAGATGTCGTTGCGTAAGAATTGTGGAAGCGAGTTCCACAGTCTAGGACCTGCAGAGCTAAAGCTTCTGTCGCCAACTGTCTTTAAGCGGAGGAATGGGACAGCTAATTTATTGTCCACACAGGACCTGAGGGTGCGAACAGGCTGAAACTGATGCAGCAGTTCAACTAGGTATGAAGGAGCCAAGCCGTGGCGGGCCTTATGTGTCAGCGTAAGAACTTTGCTCTGTATCCTTTGCTCAACCGGCAACCATCCTAGCTCTTTCAGCAAAGGAGACACGTGCTCAAACCGCTGGGACTTGAAGACAAGCCTTGCAGCCATATTCATAGTCCACTGTAGTGGCATAATAGCTTTCTTTGGTAGCCCAGCCAAAAGGGAATTACAATAATCAAGCCGAGACAGAACTAAAGCACGAGCTGTCTGCACTGCAATGCTTGTCGTCTGCACGCCCTCGCCGGACGAAGCTCTCGTGTGCTTGCTGCTGCAGCAGCATGCTTGTCAGCAGTCGGAGTTCTGCTCTGTCACAGCACAAAAGTAGAAAGTGATGGCCAGCCTCATTTACATATAGTTGCAGATGAGCAAGCCTCTTCGGCTGCCGCCCCCTTGCAGCCAGAGGCAATCAAGGATTGTCTGCTGTAGGACTCGAATCCATGTCGGGGCAAGTGCGAGCACCGTACCCCTAGGCTTAGACCTAGGTGTCAACGCCTGTAGCTGAACTCTTGGGGGGGGGGCACACAGGTTGCCCGGCATGAGAAGGACTAGAGACTGCTTACGTGGCAGCACAGCTGTATCTGCCCTCTCTCATTTTCCACCTCCCGACTCCCATTATACCGGTCACATTTGCAGAGCCGATACCCGGCCGTCGGCTTTCGGTGCCATGCTGCGGTCGTCGGACAAAAGGACAGCAGTCCTGTCATCCGGTCTTCCTGTCGGCAGGAATTACTGCCATCCACAAGTACCAAAAGCTGCCAAAATCTTCTTTGCTGAGATTTTGTTTGTTTTTCAAGCATGATTTTACTTACTATTCTATTGCGTATCACTTTGCAGCAAATGTAAAGCGCCTAGAAAGAGATTAAGTTCTCTGAGGGCGCTTTATCAAGTGCAATATTATTATTATTATTATTATTATTATTATATGAAAGGAGGGTGGCAGTAATTCCTGCCGACAGGAGGAGGATAGGTGCACGTGCCGGGCTGAAAGGTAGTGTCGGCAGACTCGCCCCGGCTCCCCCCCCCCCCCCCCCCCCCCGTCTCTCGGTCTGCCGGTCGTCAGGAGCAGCATCCGCAGCTCAAGTGGGCCCAGGTGCTAATCAAGCCGAGGCGAGACCGATCTACCGGAAGGCCACGTGACTCAAGGCTCCGGGCCAGAACTGACTCACCCACTGACCGCGATAAAGGCTGCCTAGTTTAGATTCAGACTGGTTGCCTGCATAGCTGTGCATAGGGCAAAACATGACTTGATATAGGAGTGGGGACGGATCTGGAGCATCTCAGCTGTGGCTTCTCTCTCAACGGGTCATTGGGTTACTCTGCTCTGATTTCCTTTCAAGTCCAGTTGATTATCAATGTCGTCCGAGTTAGTGGAGCTTGCTATCAGCCTGCAGAGTTCCCTCAGCCTCGTGGTATGCTATGGGCTGCCTTGCACTGCCTGCCTGCCTGCCTGCCAACCTGCTGATGCTCTTGCAGCAGGTAGCTTAGATCCTGTGCCAAGCACAGATGCTGAATGATAAAAGGTCACTGTGTTGTGATGGTAGCCGATCTACCTGTCGGCTGCATGTTGGTCTCAGGTTTTAACCTTGCAGCAGGCATTTAACGGTTGCCTGCTGCAAGTTAAAAAAAATCCTAGCTGATTAAACAGCCTATTTTTGTATAGCGACAGAAGAGCCTTTACGGCTATCACCACCGCTTGCAGTGGCGATAAAGAATCGCCCACCGCAGGAATCGAACCCACGACCTTGGGGCCGAGGTCGTAAAAGCAACCACCTTACCTAGTGTGCCATCACGGCTAGCCGAAAATGTCTTCTGATGCTATATTGATGAGGTCGTTCGTTGACTCTGCAGAGTATATTTTTTCATATTCTTTACTGGAACATTAAAAGTCACGATTCTCTACCAGCAAGTTGTAAAATGCTAGAATGTAAAATGTAAAATGATAGAGACCAAGTTCTCTTCGGGTGCTTTGCAAACAAAGATTATTATATAGCCGATGTAGTAATATTAATGCTTAATTTTTGTAGTTCCTTTAGAGAACTAATATCTCTGTACGCACTTTACATATGCTGTAACCCATCACTATAATCGAACATCGATCACTGCTGTGATGCTGCCATGGTTGGTGCCAATAAAAAAAAATCTTAGCTGATTTAACAGCCTCATTGGTATAGCAGCAAAAGAGCCTTATTGGCTGTTATCACCACTTTCAGTTGGCAATATAGGATCACTCAAGTGCAGGATTCGAACCCATGACATTGGTCGGGAAGAGAGAGCACCTTACCTCCGGAGCTATCACGGCCCATTAGCTCTGATCGCACAAGCCGGCCACTTTCCCGGTCGATCCTATCCCACTAACAGTCAACTTAATCCCCCTGCTGTAGGTTATGTGCCATTTTAAGCAGGTGCTCACCCTGACAGCTGACCTTGTTATTCTGGGTGCCTGGTAATCTGTGGTTTGGCACTCAGTATCCTGCAGTTTTTTATCCTCTGTTCACACTGTGAATCAGCAAAGGTCGGCCATCTTTTGACAGCTTCACTATTAGAGCTGGCCAGGCTTGTTACTCGTCAGACTTCACGGACCGGGTCCTCAAAAACTCCTTCCTCCGGCTGAATGTCATAGCCGAGCTCCGAGAGTACATTAGCCATCGGCATATGTCGGTACTATTGCTGGACTGGCCTTGGTGCAGACCTGGTGTCCCTGGTATCCTACAGCTAGCTACTTTTGGAATTCATTGCTCTGCCGTTGTCCGACGGATCGAAGCACACTAGGTCATCAAGAACAATTTCAAAATGAATCTGGCCAGGTCAAAATAACCACATATAGTATTAAAATCGGTCGGTAAAAGGGCTGCAGATGCTCACACCGATATCTTATATATTAAGTATTTCACTTCTGGGCTATTGCCTGCAGGAATTTCGGCAAGCCAGGAAGAGGGGGCCTCATTCTTCTGCAGTTTGATTGAGCAACCGGCAACTGCATCATCCTTACGAGACCAGGAAGCTGGGTTTCGGTTGGCATCGAAGGTCATGCATAGATAGCACCAGCTGTTTTTTTAGCTCTTCAGTTGTTGACTGATTGGAAAAGGGTGGCTTGTGCCGTGCTAATAGTACTTTCTTGGTCAGGCAGCAGCACACGTGACTTAATGCTGTTAGTTGGATAAATACACGCCCTTTAAAGTATGTAAGCATGTAGGCTGTTGCAATTGGGTCCACTGTCGTACTATTTAATTTCTTAAATTTGTGTTACGTGAGTGGCCAATGGTGCAGACCAGCAAGTGGAGAGGTCACCTCCTCGATCAACACGGTTCAGTGATGGCTCCCCCTTTTAGAGAAGGGAGCTTGCAGGCCACATGCTACCTAACTCGTGTGGCCGCCGCCTGGCCATTGGTGGCTACATGGATTTGTTAGGGCCCATTGCCAGTGACTTTGGATTGTGGCTAATGTGGGTGGTTTCCATTTCCCTGTTGAGTTTCGATCAGCCTTACCAGCTTGAGACCCCATTCTTTGCAGTTGGCTATCATACTTATGCACGCTTGTGTGTGTGTGTGTGTGTGTGTGTGTGTGTGTTTTTGTACATGAATACTTGCTCGGGGCTTTCAAAGGCGATTTCGGGATCGAGGTAGCTGCTTGCCATCTGTCTGCACGTTTTCACTGCTGTATTTTCTAACGTGCACGCCTGGCTTGGCTGTTCTTGCTGTGGGGATGTGAGACCTCCTGCCAGCTGCTGATACACGGCTTGGAACTAGGCTGTCGGGAGCAGTATCAGCAGCCAGCAGCAGCTGGAAATCGCAAGAAGCCCGACTGACTGCTGGGTTTTCTGCCCTGGATTTGTCTGCAGAGCAGCATGCTGTGAATGCCTGCATCCAAGGGGCGTTCTACCGTGTCGGCAGTGCCGGACATTTGCCAGTGAGGTTTTCCAGATGCTGCATTTTAGGTCTGGCCTTCACGATGAGAGGGGAGAGGTAGAAGGAGCCAGGGAGAAGGGGAAGGGAAAGAGCAGAGATGAAGACGCGCGCAGAGGAATGCAAAGTTTTCTGAGCTATGGCTACACCTGAAGCACTGGTAGCACAGCATACATTGCATCGTTGTAAGCCCTTCCAATTATTGTTCACCCCTGCGGCTGCCTATAATTTTCATCCAGCAGGCAGCTGCCTCTCTCAACGATGCAATGATTCAGTCGCCGATCACTTGCCATTAGCCCAGAGCTGTCGCGGCTTGGCAGCATGGCAGCCGACGACGACTTTGACGTGAGCTGAGGCCAAGGAGCCCAAGCCGGAAACAGCAGCAGCAGCAGCAGGCAGCAGGACAGCAGTAGGGAGCAGGCAACGGCTGGCAGCTAGCAGGACACTTGTGCGTTGTCGGTCATAGAGCTTGTAATAAGATTCAGCTTAAGATATGGGACCGGCAGCCAGACAAGGTGCTTGCCCGGCTGCAGGCTCACTGATCAAATATCCCTATCTTTACCGGCAGCCCGGCGCAGGTGTTCGTGCAGTGAAGGCTTCGTCTGACTCAAGTCATGTGGCCCAGCCTCTTTAAACAACGCATCATTGCTGCTTGGTACTTGCCCACGACTTTCCTGTCATCGGTTAGAGCGCCTTCTCAGCCTTGCTCCCTCTCACAGCTACTCTGGCACGACTCAGTCGAGCTCTGCCAGGGAATGCTAATTATTGCAAACATCACGGCGACCAGCTGGACTGGATACTTTTACTAATCGCTGCCCCTTTCGAGTTCAGATTTCAGGGATACTCGCTTCTAGTCGTTTCCGGTATTGAGTGCCTGCTCTCTCTCTCTCTCTCTCTCTCTCTCTCTCTCTCTCTCTCCCTCTCTCTCCTCGAGTACCGTTCAACCCAGCAGAGATCGTGCCCATTCATTGACCTTGCTCTGAGAAAGTGCGACTAGTGTCCGAATCGTACCTTTGGCTCTGCTTCATTCGGCTGAGCAGCTGCTGTCTGTGGAAACCGCGCTGATCTGCAGTTATGCTTAAGAGTTGTTGCCGAGGAGACTGCAGCTCCAACAGGCTCGGTAACACGCTTCAACTGCTGCACAGTGCAGCTGGGTGATTTGTTTCCCGAATGCTGTTTTGTGATCTTGGTAGCGGTCTGTGATGTTAGGCACAGCACTTTTATCAGGAGCTAGCTTGGTGTGCTCCCATCGAGATAGCAACGGTAGGGTTGCTTAGACACCATTGTTGTTGTCACTCGTGCTCCACTCCTCCCTTCGAAATTCCAGATCCTATGCTTCGTGGGATATTAAACAACTTGGTTGGAAAGCCGGGGTTCTAAGTCATGTCAAACCCATCTCGTGAATCCAGAAAGGCTCGCTCCGGAATGTGTCCTCCCCCCATCAGACCTGGTTGCATTATTCGGTGCCTTGGGTAGCCGTGTGCCCATCCCTAATACCCTGGTTGCGCACAGTTGCAACATTGATGCTACATATCGCCGGGTCTCGGCTACTCTGTCGTGTCTGTTCCAATGCATGGGCTAACAGCAGAATATTCTAGGCAGAAAGAAAGGAAAGGCTGTCTTGTCTGCTTTGGGAGTTGAACCGTGGCGTAGCGTAGCACCTTGCTGCTGTAGATATAAACTAAGTGCTCGGAGTGTAACCGAGAACCAGCCCTCTCAATGAGCAGGTGGCACTGGGCCCAAATTTCGTTGCATCAGCAGCAGTCGGCTGCTATACCCAGCGGCAAGCACTGGACTTACCTGGTTTCTAAGCCTGTTGTCTGATCCCTGCCCATTATGTATGTATGTATGTATGTATGTATGTATGTATGTATGTATGTATGTATGTATGCATGCATGCATGCATGCATGTATGTATGTATGCATGCATACATGCACGTGTGCATGCATGTGTGCACGCATGCATGTACTTGCATGTATCTATACATGTATGTGCTTATTTTATAGCACGTGTAAAGTACCTAAAAGAGATTTCGTTCTCGGAGGGTACTATACGAATGTCGTAATAATAATTATTATAAGTAGGTGCCTGTATGTATGTAATGTATGTAATGCATGTATGTAATGTATGTATGTAATGTATGTAATGTATTTATGTATGCATGTATGTATGCATGTAATGTAATATATCTCTGTCTATAACTCCACAACGCCATAAAGACTATGTGGGTGTTACGCAGGAGAGTTTTGTATAGCGCACTCACAGCCTAAGCGGCTTTCGGTAAGCATTTGGTTGCCAACAGACTTCGTCTCACGAAACAAAGAGAAAGCGGGAAGCATAGTAGAGTCAGGAGAGCATGTACGGGTATGTATGCATACATTTCTTCCTGTAACATTATGAAGTCACAAAGACCGAGTGGTTGTACGCTGTACGTTTTCCATTGCAACCTCGAAGCCCGGTCGGCTTTAAGTGTGCTAATGGAGAACAAGAGACTATCATTTCATGCAACGAAGAGAAAGTGCATAGCATAGCTGAGTCAGGATGGCAGTCAAGGAAGCGATTAGCTTGGAACTAGCAGAGCAGG